>LNAC01001799.1:28556-55921 GCA_002007465.1 Ailurus styani
ACACACACACACACACACACACCTCATATACTATATAGACAGCATATACTACATATGCTCTAAGCCATGGTAAAATTATTTTGGGGACAAGTGTATTATATGTCAATACAAAATAAATATATATTTCTTAAATATTCATAAATTAGCATTTTCTTTTTTTAGTTGATTGTCATAATTTCTTCCAGACCTTAGAGTAAGCTCTTTATTGAGAATCCATTAATCCAAAATGTTTATTCATTTCTTAATGATAAAAGACACTAAAATCATTCAAATGAAAAACGAACATATAGTTAGGGTTGGTTTTGCATATATATGTCTACATGTATTATATACAAAGCCAATCCTAAATATATCTTCACTTAATATATATTTATATTATTACTTTTAACCAATTTTAGTATTATATTAAAAATATATATAAATCAGAATATATGTGTATATAAACATTCTAATTTGCTAACATATCAGATATCCACCATTCTTCAATATATAATCCTTCATTCCACAAGTACCAACTACATAAAGACCTACCTCTCTAAAAAATCACTGAAAAGATGCCAATCCAGTATAGACAAAAGTCACTGTCCCTGAGGTGTTTACATTTCAACTGGGGAGTAAGATCTTTTCAGGTATATAATATACCTAGCAATACTGAGTATTTTAATATATAGTACATACCTATTATAGTATAGGTTGTACCTAACATTAAGTATATTAAAATATAACATATGTATAATAGTATATATCTATTATAATACACCTAACAATGCCAGACTGTAAGAGACAGAGAACAGAGACTCAGTATGTACAGAAATTAAGAGCAAAGCTATATCCAACCTTAATAGCTCTACCAATTACCAAGTGTGACCTTGACTAAGTTACTCATCCACTTTGTACCTCAGTTGTTGCTTCTTTTCTATTTTATACTTAACAGAGTTTTTTCTGAGTCCATAATGAATTAACACATGTAAAGTGCTTAGTACACTGCTTGGCACACGATAAGTCTTCTGTAAGTATTAGATATTAGGACTATAGAAGATAGGAAAGACAAATAATCAGTGCTAATCAGAATAATTTAGATAGTGTATTTTTCTCTTCAAACACCATCCTTTTTTTCTACAGTTTGCCTTTAAAACCCTGAGATCCCAACATACCAGACTCTTCATCTTTCTCTGAACATGCCTTACTGTCACACACATGCCCACACGTGCCCAGTGGTAACATTTCACAGGAACGTTCCCTGAATGCCAGCCCAATCATGTCTGCCAAGTTCCCATGACTTCCTCCCTCATGAAGCCTTCCCCAGTGATTCTAGGTGAAATCAGTTGCTTAGCTCGCTTGCATTTCCAAAGCTCTTTTCCTGAGCAAAACATTTAAACCTATTTTTTTCAGTATCTGTATCAGTAAAGTGGATGTAATAACAACACCTGTTAGGGCGCCTGGGTGGCTCAGTGGGTTAAAGCTTCTGCTTTCGGCTCAGGTCATGATCNAAATAAATAAATAAATAAATAAATAAATAAACAAACAAATACCTATTAAATTAGTCGTATTTCTTTCATTACCAAAAGCACCTACATACATGTTTTGAACTTTGGTCCACTTCTCACTAGACTTTGTATTATAGGTGTAAAGCAAAGGGACCATGTCAAGTTTTCCTCATCTTGGTATCCTTAGCACCAATGCCCAAAACATGAAAGAGTCAAAGAAATATTGGATAATTGATTCATTTTATACCACTAGCATAGTGGATAGTACAGAGAAGGTGATTAATTTTTTTTAGGGAAGAACTTGAATGAGTTCCTTGCCAGACTATGATTTGAGCATGTTCATTCATGTACAATCTCTATATAATTATTGCGACTATTTCATAAAGAAAGTTTGCTTTGATCTATCTGGGAAGTGATAAAATATGATATCACACTGAGTGTTATAGATGGAAAGTTTTTGTCCTTCCTAAAGTTCCTATGTTGAAATACTAACTCCCAATGTGATGGTATTAAGAGGTAGAGTTTTGAAGAATTAATAGGGCTCAAGGGCCCTGATGAGGGCTCTCATCATAACTTGACCCTGTCGGTACACTGATCTCAGACTTCCAACCTCTAAAACTGTAAGAAATAAATTTCTGTTTTTTATAAACCACCCAATCTATGGTACTTTGTGAAAGCAGCTGGGTGGCCCTGTCAGTTAAGTGTCTTGATTATCGGCTCAGGTCATGATCTCAGGGTCATAAGGTTGAGCCAGGTGGAGGGCTCTGCCTGGGCATACAGTCTGCTTAAGACTCTCTCTCTGCCTCTCCCTCTGCCCCTCCTCCCTCCCCCTGCTACCTGTGTCTGAGCAAGTATATGTGCTATCTCTCTTACTCCCTCTAAAAAAAAAAAAAGCCTAGAGCAATAACCCTAAATGCTTTCCTCTAAAATTGGAACAAACAGAGGAAGTCAGCCATATCCATTGCTATTCAATATCATGCTGGAGGTTTTACCCAGTGCAATAGGGCAAGAATATAGAAAAGTTGTAAGGTTTGGAAAGAAAGTAGTAAAAACGATCCTTAATTTGCAGGTGACAAAGAGTACATAAAGAAATTTTAAAAATCTAGTCAAACTATTAAGAGTTGAATTTGACAAGTTCACTTTTTAAGTTATTATATAAAAACCAATTGTCTTTCTATAAAACAAAACAACTAATTGAAATACAATGTTTCAAATGCCATCATTTACAAAGCAAACTCTTTCAATAGGACACAAAAAGCACTAACCCATAGAAGAAAGTATTTGACTACTGTAAAATCAGAAACATCTCTTCATTAAAAGACACAAACCGTGGATTGAGAAAAACTACTTGCATTGCAGATACCCAGAATATATGAAGAATTTCTACAAGTGAATACTGTGAAAGACACCCAACACAACAGAAATGTGGGCAAAAGCCCTAAATGGGCATTATAGACACACACACACACACACACACACACACACACACACACATATTTACACAATCTAAATGGCCAAACATGTGAGAAAGTGTTTACATTAATCATCAGATACCTGCAAAGTAATATAGGGATTCGATGTCACTAGGCAAAAATCATAATGGCTAGAGTTTCAAAAACTTGAAAATATCTAGTGCTGCAGAGGATAAGGATATGAAGCAACTAAATCTCTCATTCAATGCTAGTCAGAATGTAAATTTGTAAACCACTTTAGAAATGTTTGCTACTTTTTACTAAAGCTTAGCCTAAGCTTATCTTAGGACACAGCGATTCCATTCCTAGATGGACACTCTCAACAGAAAGGTATACATTTGGGTACTAACAGACACATGGCAAGCACTGTGGCACTATTCCTAATTGTTAGATACAGACAACAACCCACATATTCATCAACAGTAGAATGGATAAATTGTAGATTCACAAAACTGGAAAGTATATAGCAAGAATAAACCACTGCAATATGAAACAACATGAATGGACTTCAAAAACAAAATGCTGAGGAAAGGAAGACAGTTACAAAATAACACATACTGTAGGAGCCCATTTCTATAAATTTCAAAAATGGCCAAAATTAATGTGACAGCAGTTAACACAGTGATTAACTCTGGAGAGGGTAGTGACTGGAAGATGGGCACATGGAAAGCCTTCAGGTTGCCAGCAATATTCTGGTTTTTTTTATGCTGGTGGTGGTTCCATGAGTTTGAGCTTTTTGAAAAGTCTTTGAGCTGTATATTTGGTGCACTATTCTTCAGGTATCTGACTTTTCAATAAAAAGTCTATACATATATGTATGTATGTATATAAATGAGAGAGAGAGGGAGATGTATTAAGAGATTGAGCTATATTGAGCAGGTTTTATAAATGCAGTGAGTGTAAAAGGAAGATAATTTGCCAGTACCATATGCCATTCCTCCACAATAGCCAATCCATCATGTCTGAAAGAGCTCATAAAGTAATCCCAGAATTACACAGAGATTGTTGTGAAGTATGGAATCACAGTCAGTACAATAAGACCTTTTTTATTAAATAGCTATGCAAATATTTTGGGATCAGTTACTAGATAACTTCATAGATATAAACATGTTGAATCAAAATTTGCTGGAAAAAAAAACCCAGTTTTAATAAACACTATCCTATCTCAAATAGGTTGGAAACTCAGCTGGAAAGTAATGTGATTTTCTTCCCCCTACCAAACACATGCACACACAGTCCAGTTTGCATACCAGCCCACCGTACAGGGAGGGGCAAGGAGAGACTGAAGACAGAGACAGACCACTCCAGATTGGTAGGCGGGGGACTTAATAAGCGAGCAAACTTACCTACGAGGCTTGCTGGACGCCACAGGACAAGCACCTGCCCACCAGAATATTAAAAGTTTATATAGCGACCTTACCTGGGTTTCAGCTCATATTCCACCCGAATCATCTCACTCTCTCAAGGCCACTACGTTGACGCTGGCTTCTAGTGTGAAAGCGGTGGGCGGAAGGTAGATTCCTCCAAGGACAGGGGAAGGAGAGGGAAGCTCCAATTAGCTGGATCCAGCCTGCAGGTCAAATGGAGGTCATGTCCTCTCAGTGACCTCCTCCAACCCTCCACACGTCCTGACCTATTTGTCCCACCTTATAGGCCTTTCCCCCTCCCAAATGTGCCTTGAGCATCAGCAAGGGATTCCACTGCCTGATGACATTGGAGACAGATGCCACAGCAACAGTATAGGCACATGTAAGAGAGAACACAAATTAAGATAATGACTCCCAAAGTAAGTAACAATTTTTTCCATCAAGAGCCCGTGATCCAAACCACTGACTTATTAAATAGGCTGGAGGTGGTAGGATCACTCAGGGCATTCACCTGTGTCCTCATGTGATTTAATAAAGATACATTAGCAGACTCATCAGGTGTGAACATGTAACAGTCTGTATAGATAATGGCCCGGGTGCCCCTTTGGGAGGCACTAATAATTTCCAAGGCCATCCTGTTTTGGAAGACAGCTTTTCCGATTAGAGCATTTCAACGTTCAGCGAGGATATGCTTCGTCAGCTACCATGTAAGCCTTGCTGGGTGAATTTAGTAAGGGCTTCTGTGTGTGCTATCATGTCCCCCAGGCCAAGGGAGGGAACGAAGCAGCCAAATAACCACACCAGTGGAACACAGATCGTTCTCACCTGGCCTTAAGAAGAGGGAGGCTGGCAGCTTTAGGAGCTTAATCTGGTAGTGCACACCACACACTGGTCCAGGAGGGCAGGACTGTCCACTAGGAAGAGATGGACTGGGGACAGGACCTGCTGGACCAGGACCCCCACTTTCTCCCCTCCTTCTACGGAGCTTGTCCCATTTTAAGTACAGTGTGTTTCAACAGGACAACAGGTCCCAGAGGCCGGGCAGTTTCCCCTCACCCTGGAGTGTGAAGTAAATTATCCATCCTGGTGGGGTATCTTATAGCTTTTCCCAGGTGTGATGGGGCTTGGTGTTCTCAGCAGCAAGACACACTGATCCACAGTGTGATCCGGGGCAGGAGCTGTCTCCAGGAATTTCTATACCCTAATGGTGTTGGGTGTCTTAGCAGTCTGGCATATGGGGCTCTAGGCCCTACCAATTAGTCATTCAAATGTATTAAAGTCTAGAACAATATTTTAGTCCACCCAGCCAAACTGGTGTTACCTGTTAGTAATTTAATCTGCTGTTCTAATATTTCATTCTTTATTTCTACTAATCTTGCTGCTTGTAGGTCATACAGATGGAAACTTCATTCAAAAATTTAGAAAAGTGCTCATTCTCCCCTGAACATCCTGACAGTGGCCACCTTCTTAAAATGTGTGCCCTTGGTGGCCTCACTCAGCTGGCCTCACTCAGCCCTGAAGTGAATATGTTAAAGGGAGAAGAAAATAAAAAGACCTCTTCCAACACACACACACACACACACACACACACACACACACACACACACACACAATCTTCTCTTCTGTAGTAAGAATGAAGGGTCAGAGAGGAACCAGAGAGATTACTGTTCATCTGTTTTGTTTCTTAAATTCCACCCATGACTAAAATCATATGGTGTTTGTCTTTGTCTGACTGACTTATTTCACCTTCTAGATCCATCACGTTATTGCAAATGGCAAGATTTCATTCTTTTTTATGGCTGAGTAACATTCCATTATATATATATATATATGTGTGTGTGTATATATATACATAACATATTATATACACATGCATAAAACATTTATATATAAATATATATGCATATAAATATATATATAAAATATACACATACATGAAGCCCATCTTCTTTATCCATTCATCTATGGACAGACGCTTGGGCAGCTTCCATATTTTGGCAGTTATAAATTAGGCTGCAAAAAAGATAGGGGTGCATGTATCAATTTTGATTAGTGTTTTGTTTTCTTGGGGCAAATACCCAGTCGTGGAACTACTGGATCACATACTGATTCTATTTTTCAAGTTTTTGACAAATGAACACAGAAAAAGAGACGAACAATAAAATAGACTCAAATATAGAGAACAAACTGGTGGTCCCTAGAGATGAGGTGGGTGGGGAATGGATGAAATAGATGAAGGGGATTAAGAGTCCATTATTTGCCATGAGCACTGAGTAATGTCTAGAATGGTTCAATCATTCAATAATATACCTGAAACTAATATAACACTACATGTTATTTGTACCTGAAGAAAAAAAGAACAGAGAGCTCATTGAATATCCAGGCAGGGTCTTAGGTGGGATGAATCGGGCAAGTATGGGGTGCAATTATATTGTCAGAGCCCTGCAACCAAGTGTCTAATCTCTCGCCGGATCCCGGACACCATACTTGTCAAGGAAGCTAGAGAGGACTGAGCCTAAAGACATGAGTCAACTAACTAAAACCACAACAAACTGATATAGTACACTGATGTCATTATTATTAATTAATGAGAAAGTAAACTCTAAGCAAGTCACAATGTTCTCTTTGTCCTGTCAGTATATAAATAGGAACATGAAAAGTCAGGATATGACACTGGCATTGGACAGAGTACCCAATGTGTCCATCTCCACTGTGGGACTATATACAGCCAGCTGTGGAATCAGACACTCATGCAGGTTCCTTCCCCTTGGAATAAATGAGAGGGAAACAGATAATTCTAATTAATTTTCTAAACTTCAGGCAGTTCTGTCCTTGTTGCTTCACTCAGACTCCTCCAGACAATACTGTTGGTCAAGCCTATTCACTATGCGTGACTTTTATTCATTAAATCCTTCTGTTTATATGTTCTAGGGATATTTTAACCCAATTCTCTATGAACTAACCTCAGGACTATCAGAATAGAAAAATATAATGCAGATGAAAATAATCTATGTTTAATCAGTAATTACATTAATATACGTGAAAACAGAAGTTTCTTAGGAATGATTATTGGAAATCTAGTTTAAAAATAATGCAAATTGAAAACTATAATGCAAAAGTGGACATCAATAAAAGGATTCTCATAGTAAGAGAGAAATGTTCTATACTTGCTTAAAATGTTTTTTGGGGGGGAGGTGAGTGGGAGTTGCCCAAATTTATGAACTCCAAAGCTCCTGCAAGGAGAACTTGCACCAGCCCCATCAACAAGTCTGAGAGACACTAACCTCACACAGTTTACAATGAGAGCTCCTCCTTCCACAGGAATCAGTGGATGCATTTTATCCTGTAAATTGATTAGAAGTTAACAGGCATTTGAAACCTAATGAAATATATAAACAGAAATCACTTTTAAAAAAATTTACAAGGCAATAAAACCTGCAGAGAGTAATATGGGAGACATCTACATTACTCAATTCTCCCAGAAAATTAGTCAGTAGATCATTAAATCATACAGATCATGGTCTGCCTGATGCTAAGTATTTGAATATTTATATCATTCAGAGCAAATGATTGTTTGACATGACCCAATGGACATTTTGTACATTCTCGATACTGTATTATCATGCAAATATCACTGCACACTGGGGAGTTCCCTGGAATAAAAACCAAGGCAGTGGTGTCAAGTCACACAGGGTGTCCACTACTTACCTCCAGAGGCATGATTTTCACAGATTATGAAGAGATCACACATAGGGGGCCCCAAGAGTTGTGCAATGCGGCAGTCTTAAAACATTTGCAACCCAATGAAAAAGAAAAATTTATTTCATAAAGATTGGTATTTGGTCACATTATGAAAACAGCAAAAGATTTCAAAATTATAATTTTATTAATTATAAAATTAATACTTGCCAGCATTTTTTATTAATTATAAAATTAACTACTTGCCAGCATTACTACTTGTGACAGTGTACTTGGAAGACCACGTATCACTGACCCCAAATCACACAGGACGACACTGGGCTAGTAGAGAGTACCTAGAATCCATATCCTATCTGAGGACTCCTTGGTTTTCAATTATATTTTCCTGTAGACACAACTGTTTTGTATATTTCTGAAATATCTTTGTTCTCCCTTCCATCCATATTTATAGCCTCCATAGCTCTATTTGTATTATTTATGTCTTCCCAAATGTTTTTAATGCCTTCAATTTAACATCACTGAAAAAGGCATCATTGTGCTTTGTGCCGCTTCCTGATCATTAATGAAGACATTACATTTTTTAAAAAAAGTCCACTCTTGTTAAACACATTTTTGCAACTTCAAATTGTATAAAGCCTAAAATATGAATAATTTGAAGACATTGCCACATATTATTATTCTTTGCTTACCATCTTTTAGCTCATTTTCAGTTCTTGAGGCTGAATTTTTCTGGTTTGATTTGAATCAATTTTGCCAGCAAAGTCTCACTGATGTTATATCAATTACTGTAAGAGAAGAATATAGGATGAGCACCATACATAATCCTCTCTATTCAGCTCTGAATTTAGTTATTCTAACAAGAATGCTATTTAGGAGTGTGTGTGTGTGTGTGTGTGTGTGTGTGTGTGTGTGTGTGTGTGTGTGTGTTGAGGGATAGTGGTATTGGGAGATGGAGGGTGCTTTTTAAAAATACACAATTCACAAAAATAGATTTACTATTCTGGGAGAGAGCAGAATTAAAGAAAGAAAGAAGTGAGCTCTGGCTCTGATCATCACGTGAACTGACAGAAGAAAAAAATGTGGACATTAGAATGGTATTCCCCTTATACATAGGTAAGCCTAGCCCTTGGCTTCAGGGGAGCCGATGCTTTGAGGCTCCTTTCTCAAAATTTTCTAATTTCAACTCTGGTCACACTGTGGTACCTAGGACTGGCTGGAGTTGGCAGTGCGCTGGAGTAGAGCACCCTGAGCTCTGACAGAGACCCGCATGGGCCCCAGTCTCTGTTTCTCTCCTTTAGAGCATTCTCACATCTCCTTTGCACCTACCCCTCACTGTAGGCAGGTCAGCCAGTTGCACAGATGTGCTCAGGGATTTTAGAATATATGAAGTCATGCCAGGCCCCATGGCTGGATCTCAGTTCCAAGAAGGTGACTTGTTAAATTAGTTGTTCCCATTTGTGGGTTTAGTATTTCTTTCACAGATTCGAGAGAGACTGAACTAAAAGAATGGAGCTGACATGCTGATTAGGGGTGATGCAAATTGTTTATTATAGACAATCATCTTGCAAAAGCAGTATTTGCTAGGGGCGGCATGCTTTAAGGGATGCCCTGTATGATAATGCTTGGATGACAGAAAGTCCCTGTTAGTCACAGAGAATTCTTCACAAGTCATTGGAAATCCTACACAGAAAACTTTGTTTTTCAACAAATTTTAGGAGAAACTGGCTACAGAAAATCTACACTTGATTTGAAATCATAACATGAAGTCTTGGCACTGACTGGTTATAAAGAAAGGCTCCTAAACATTTTCCTTTCTTTTAAAAAGTTTGGAAATGCCCAAGCAGTTGACACCTGATAAGAAAGTTCAAGTGTATATGTGTTTACCATCTATAATAAGTTGACTTTAAAAGGAAATTAAAAGAACATTTTAAAGTACATTATTTGCAGTAATCTGGGTGAGCCTCATCCAAGCAGTTGAAGGACCCTAAAAACAAAAGGAAGATTTTCTTGACACAGAAGAAATTCTGCCTCTGAACGTCAGCAGGAGCCCATGCCTGAAGGTTTCCAGTTTGCCATTTACCCTACAGATTTTAGACTTATCAGTCCCCACAACTATGGTCAATTTCTTGAAATCTATCCATCCATCCATCCATCCATCCAACTGGTTTTCTTTCTCTGATAGGAACCTCAGTGATACATGTATCTCTCCAAAATGTTCAAATACATTTTCTGACATTGAGTCTCTTTGGGCTAATGATGAAGATGCACTGCCTTTACTCAGTTGTTCACCACGCCCAGAGGAATTGGAATACACTGGTGGGTCACAGGCCCATCTTGCAGCCAGGGGTCAAGGCATCTCCCTCAATAGCATGAACAAAAAATCAGGGAAAACAACTCAGTGAAGAAATTATGGATTCTTTTACCAAGGAAAGCAATGCTGGACAGGCATTCACACACAATGTCCTACGAAGAGAACTTACATAGCTTCTGTGTGTCAAAACTGACATTAATAGGTACCAAGCAGATTCAGGTTGAATAAAACTTCTAAATATTTTGAGATATTACCAACGTGGATCATATGTTCTGGTAAGAGTCAGTTTCCTCCTAGAATGCAATTTACTCATGTGTTAGATAACTTACAGTAGATACACCAGAGTCTTTCAATACATCCCTTGATTTTTTTTTCCCAACAAACCAATATAGAGCCATGATAGCTGAAGTTTACCTGCAGTTTTGCTGACACTGTTTTTCAGCATCTGGCTTTATTTTCTATTTTTCTCATTGACACATTGACCTTTGCTGTCTCATATCTGCACTGTGTTTTCTCTTGCTCTTGAACCTGTTAGGACAAGCAGCTGGCAAATTAGCATTATATTGGTGGGCTTGATTCTGTTTACAGTGGAGTTACACTAGCTAGGAAAAGAAGAATCTGGCTCAGGGTAAGGGTGTGGGGGTGGGAAATAACAGCATGGCTGAGGATCCATCTAGACTTGACTTTGGGAATGAAGACACCACTGACTTAAATGCGGTGTAATCCCAGAAATCAAGAGGCTTCCCAGGCACTGTGTTTCAGGGGTCAAGTTTTATCAAGGAGAGAGGTACTAGGGCCAGAATAACTGAAACCCCCCAAAGCCTGAGTAGGAGCTTGGGTTTGAGTTGGACTCTGTCCGATGGGTCAAATTGGTTATGGAAAAAGTGAAATATAGGCATTTTAGGTAATACCAGAATGATCAAAGGTACCATTGAGAATAATCTCTTCCCATATGGGATTGTGAGGTGTTCAGCCTGGCTGGAAAACGGGGTATATTCTAAAATTGAGAGACAACTATGGAAAGAAAGGCTGGAGCCAAACTATGAAGGACTCTGGCTGTCATTCATAATAATATAAGGTGAGGAAAGAGGGACAACTTTTTTAATCCAGGAAGAAACATGAGAAAATAGACGTTTTTTAGATTGTTTTGTGTCTCTGTTAGAGAGACAGCCTGGAACCAGGAGGAGCTTGCAGAACATTCTAACAAATGCAGCTTGAAATCGAAACAAATAGTCGTTACCATTCATTTGGGATTTGTGCTACTTTATGATGTTCAAAGAATCCTTTTAAAAATATGGGATCATAATGGAAAAATAATGGGAAAATTGAAATATATTATGAAAGCATCAGAAACATGCACAGATTTTCAGCACAGTAATGCTAGTGCAGTTATATGTATTGATTCCTCATTCAAATACAATTAAGCTTTGAAATCAACTGCATATGGATTCAGACAGTTGAAAATGATATATTTCTTCAGTACTTAATAGGTGTCCAAACTGGGTCTAGGAATGATAGAAAAATGGGTGAGTAAATTACTCTATTTTACCGTTAGGCTAAATTAACTCTTTCTGGTTTCAGTTGTTTTTAGCTTGTACTCTTCTTCACAGTTTTCACTGCCTGTTCACTCTGTGAATCTCTGTGGATCTTCAAGCTATTCAATTTTACAGATAAGAAAAACGAAGCCCAGAAATGGCAAGTCATTTATTCCACATATCATTTGCTCTTTAGCGGTAGAGCTCCAGAGAGCTTGGACCTCTTGGCACCATTCAGTACAGAATGAGTTACTGGTCTGGGAGGTAACCATGAGCTCAGCGGAAGGCAAATCAAGAAGAAGATAAACAGGTCATGAGGGATGGGCAATGAGCACCCGAGCTAAGGGGGAGCACAGAGCTGATCCAGATTTAGGAATGGGCAGAACTGACTACCCAGATTCTGCCCATTTTTTCCCCACATTCAGTGTACTTTCCAGCCAGTACAGATAGCAAGCTGAAAATCCCCAGGGGTAGAAGCAGTTCCCCTTTGCTTTGGTTACTCAGCACCGAGTCATGTTCAGATTACCTGGATTGGTGCCACCCACCTGGAAGGACGATGTGGCACCGTCAGAGGAGCCCAGGGCAGCACTATGGCTGCCTCTACCCCAGTTGGTTGGGGAGGGGTGACATCAGCTTGCAGAGGACTGGACAGTTAGGGCTTCCACTATGGTTGTGTGCATTAGACCCTGCAGAGTGTCCAGCTGTTGGCTGAATAGGCTAATATCCAATCTGTGTGCTTCTCCCCAAGCCAGGATTGCCCTGCAGGGCTGTGTCCTCCCTTTGTCTATTGTGCATTAAGATGCCATCTGGACCTAAAGTGACCCTAATATAAGGTAATTCCTGTAAGAGGCCTGGTCATAGTCTATCATAGTACTGGATTCCAGTATGCCTCTATCAAGTATATGTATATATGTGTTCTGTGAGCAAGAGAGAGTAAAAGATAATCAGATGGAAAAAGCAAGGATTCAAATCTATTAAAAAATACATTATCCTTTCAGGGAAAAAAAAAGGTCACTCATTTTACTGAAAAAAATCTGTAAGTGTATATGGTGAAGTTATTTGTTTTACACAGAGACCCAGTGGGAAGACTAAGAGAAGAGACAGAAGTAGTTCAGTGTATTTATCAACTTTCTTTCCGTCCTGAGGTTGAGGCTACCAAAACATTTTATGGGTTCTAGAATCTAAGATAATTATAGCTGGTTCTTCTACCTGCCCCACTCAATCTCTTTCACTCTTCTTGGTCACTTTGCGCCAGCTAATTCTTTTTTTTTTTTTTTTTTTTTTAAGTTTTTTTTTTTTGACANTTTTTTTTTTTTTTTTTTTTTTTTAAGATTTTATTTTTTGACAGAGAGAGACACAGCAAGAGAGGAACAGCAGGGGGAGTGGGAGAGGGAGAAGCAGGCTCCCTGCTGAGCAGGGAGCCCCTGTGGGGCTCCATCCCAGGATCCTGGGATCTGACCTGAGCCGAAGGCAGACGCGTAACGACTGAGCCACCCAGGCGCCCCTGCACCAGCTAATTCTTAACTCTGGCATCATTCCTGGACACTGCTTAATGGATTCCATTTGGACTAATATCTCAGGCTTACAAAGCAGCTCCATTCCTTTCCTGCATCCAGCGTGTGCTCTCAGAACCTCTGCAAATGACAGAGAACTGGCACTTCCCTTCTGAGTGCAGGCCTGACACTGAGCATTGTCCCCTGGAGGCCACTAGACTTGACCCAGATTAGATGTCTGAAGGTATATTTTGAGCAAACATTTCTTTTTATATGTGGAAAAACAGTAAGCTGTCATCATGGGAATAAGATTACTAATAGGGAAGGACAGCAACAGTAGACTATTTCAGAGGAAAAGCTCCCCATCAAACTAAAGCCCTCCCCTCATCACCTTACCTGGGAGATTTGGCCACCCATGTGTGTGGACTATGAGTGGTAATTATTTGAATGAGTGTGCACAGTTTGTGAGAGTCAATAAGTGTCCACTTCGGTACACCTTGTCAGTTGCAATTTGCATCAAACTGTCCTTTCTCATCACAGGATGATCTAGGTTGAGAGGTAAGGAGAGGCTAAGGAATATCCAAGATTAATTAGCAAGTATTTGAATGGAAGATGCTGTGAACCAAGGGCAAGAGGTACATGAATGGGATTCAAGAAATCAATTGAGGGAAATCGACAAGACATGTAATTAAATGAAAGACAGACTTCAGGACAGATGCCTGGTACAGTCTGACTTAATTCTAGGGAATGATAGTCAGGCTTAAAGCTAAAATTTAGAGGGCAGAAAATAGATCTGCCCACTCACTTGGTGCTTTGCGTTGCTAGACATGCGAGCTCAGGTGTTAATAATAGCAAAGTGACACTTGTTACCTCCCAGGTAGGTTTAAATGCTTCCCATACTTTAAGTCTCATGTCCTATTAGGGAGGTACCATTATTTTTTCTCCCCATTTTAAAGACTGGAAAATTATGGTACAAAGTGGTTAAGTAAGTTTGTCTAAGACCACCTCACAAGGAAATGGCCTAGTCAGCATTCCGCTCCAAAGTGTATGGTCTTAACTACTACACAATGTTCCCCAATTAGGAGGCTTGTCTTTCTCCTTTGAAAAGCATGAGAAATATATTAGAGAAAGCTAACAAAGTGAGAGTCCCAAAAAGGTGACACAAGGAAATGAAAGTAGATAGAAGGTCAACTTAACTATGGATAATATCTTGAGGGATACTGCCCCCTCCGACCCTTAACATTTATTCTCCCTGCTCTTTCTGCCTAGGGTAACTCCACTGATTCCTTGTCCAGGTGAAACCTCATCATCTCTGTGTTTTCTTTTACATTTCCGTTGGCCCCAATGTGGATTATAAGGTTCAACCATCCTAATAGGATCTCCTTACTTAGAGAAGGACCTGGCATCAAGAAAGAGAGATTCTGAAAGGGGTGGGCAGTGTACCAGAGAAGGCAGAAAGACTTGGAAGAAAAGGGGAGGATCCTAGTTATAAAGTCTGTACAATAAAGAAAGTAGTAGAAGCTTTTTTTCTTTTAAATTGGAGTCATGACACTGTGATCCCAGAAATAAATTGACTTACACCCTGAAAAACATAGAATGAATCCCCAGATGGAGAAATAGTGATACCTATGTTTGAAATGCAAAGGAGAAAGTATATGTTTAAAAGTAATGATTTCCACAATTAGCATTTTTTTTCCTTAAATACCAAGGGAATAGGCAACATAAGGAATAATAACGGATAAATACTATTATTCTCCAGATTCTATGCATCAGGAAACTGAAGTTCGGAGAGATTAAGTAACTTGCCCAAAGGCAGTGAATGAGGGAGTGGCAGAGCCTAGGTGTGGACTCAGGCAGGGTAATTCCAAAGTCCATTCTTGAAGGTCTACACTATACTGCCCTTTATGTGGAACAGGTGGGCAAAATGCTTGGCTAGGTGAAGCCCACAAACCGTGATTGGGACCATAGCACTTTATTTGGCTCAAAGTAAACTCAACTCAATTAAAACCGAGCAACCCTGTTCAATCCAATGCAAACCCAGGTGTCTCAGCACTTCTTGCATATTCCTGGGAAAACAAATGCAAGACTCAGCCCTTAATACAGGAGACACTCAGCAACTCAGAGCATGGGAAGAAACAGAGAAGCAGTATTACACAAAGTACACAACATCCAGAGGGGTCTCGACAATCCCTCCAGTCTGAGGGTCAAGTAGAATTCATGAGGAGGAGCATTTACCCTGGATCTAAAAGGACCTGTCAGGTGAAGGGGACTAGGGAAGGGCCATTTCTGGCAAAGGGAGAAGATCAAAGAAAGCTGTGCAGAACAGCCTATAGCTGGGTGTGTGTGCAGGAGTCACTCACTGTCCATCTGGCTAGAACAAGGAGGCAAGAAGGATAGGGTATTCTGGAGATTATGCTGAGTGAAATAAGTCAAGCAGAGAAAGTCAACTATCATACGGTTTTATTTGTGGAACAGGAGGAATAACATGGAGGACATTAGGAGAAGGAAAGGAAAAGTGAAGGGTGTTAAATCGGAGGAGGAGAGGAACCATGAGAGACTGTAGACTCTGAGAGACAAACTGAGGGTTTGGGGGAGGAGGGAATGGGTGAGCCTGGTGATGGGTATTGAGGGCACGTATTGCATAGAGCACTAGGTGTTATATGTAAACAGTGCATCTTGGATCACTACATTAAAAACTAATGATGCACTGTATGGTGACTAACATAACACAATAAAAAAAATTTTAAAAGGAGAATAGGAGATGCAACTGCAGATGATATTTAAAATTCTGTACAAATGAGTATACACAGGTGAGTGAGGCAAGGGTGAGTGACATAATGAAGAAAAGAGCAAGATTCAGACCCCAGCCCAAGCTGGGTAAGGGGAGCACACTTTATTCAGGTCAGAATTCAGATCAGTAGAGAAGCCGACAGTATGCAGTTTTATTCAGTGCAAAAACTGTGGTCTCCAAGAGCAAGTGTCCTTCCATGGCTGTTAGTAGAACCCCTGAAGAGTCACTCATGCAACAAAAATGCTTCATTGCCATTGTTATCAGGCTCATAAGTTTGCACAGCCAGATAAGTAGACGCACGCTCCATTGCATCTTGTGAATATCATAGCTTTTGTTCAAGTATCACATTGAAATCCTGGGACTATGTCATTTACCCTATGTATTTTTTTACTCAATTTAAAAATACAACACAAAAGATATGCATAATGGCAAAGCAACGACTCCCAAAGATTGCAATTTAGTTTAAAAATGGAAATTGGGAGGTACCCAATGTTTTCCATTGATATCCATCATATGAAATGTGAAATACATAATAATTTTGAATTAAATATTCACAAATTGAAAGTTTTGAAGAGTGTTCATTTTTTCCTCGCCCAGGTGAAGTAAAAATCAATAAATTCACACTCCTTTGTTAGATGATTTGGGAAATATATGCCAAGCAGAAAATATGTATTTTTGTCTCCAAGGACTTCATGGCTTCCTTGGAAAGGTGAGTCTTATACTACAGACCTGTAAGGAGCAGCTCTGTATTGATGGATAGAAAGTGGAGTCACCAGTTTCCCAGAGTTATATACTTATGGGGCAAATAGATACTTCTAAAATGCTTTAAAAATTGCTTTATTCAATAAAGAGTTTTCCCTGAATGTATTTTTTGAGTGTCTGGTATGTCCTGGATGCTGTAGAAACAGAAGACTAAGAACGGTTTCTGCCCTTAACAGTCCATCAAGTTAAAAAAAAAAAAAGACATAACAATTCAAGTACCACATAAAGCCACATACAAGAGAAGGATGAACCATGCGCTGCCATAACACGAGGGAAGGGGGAGCTAGCTACCTCTCTCTTTGCCATGTATGATTTTATTACTCAAAAAATTCCTTCCACTAAGACTAATGCCAGGAAACTCCTGTCTAGCCTTTGTAGCCATGATCACAAAATCCATATGCGAGAAGTAACCCCACTGGCTATATTTGAATGAACAACGTATCCAGTACTTGTCATTAATTTTAGCCTAAGATGTATTAGAGGGTAAAAATCATGTCCAGTTTCAATTTAATTCCTGAATAATTCTGATGACCATTAGACATGATGATTTATCTAAGCATAAAAGCACACAGCAAAATCAAAGCCCAGACTTTTGAGACTTAGATTCTTGTGGTTGTGAGAATCCGGGTGAAGGACAGCAGGACACAAGCAAGGCAGCCAGGGTGCAAAATTTAGAGAAGGGCTCACTCTCCCCTGAACAATCCTAACAGTGGGCACCTCCTTAAAAATGTGTGCCCTTGGTACCTCGCTGGCCTCACTCAGCCCTGGAATGAATATTTTCAAGGGAGAACAAAATAAAAGGAAATGTTAAAAGAAACTATAGCAGCTGGAGAAATGGACCCAGACCATCCATTTCAGAAAGGCCTTTCCGCGTGCCACATTGCCGCTTTTAGAAGAGCACCACGATGAGCCTCGGTGATTTCCTGTTTCAGACACAAGGCTCAGAATACATACGGGGTCTCTTTCTTCTTTTGACTAAGCCTAGTCAAAGTCACCCTTGACCACATCCTTGACTTTGCTACTATAAGCAATGAAGGATACCACAAAACTGACTAGATCAGAGCTACTTTGGAGAGAATCTTTACATACTCTGATTAAAAATGCACTTGGGATTAATTTTAATTGGATATGGTAACACAAGCAGACACATGAAGGAATACGTTTTTATATCATGGATCCTGGAAACAGGCGACACAGCACGCCATGCAGGGCACGAGGGTTGGTCAAAAGGCAGAAGTAGCAAGAGGAAAACAAAGGAAAGAGGCTTTGTGGTGGTTTTTCATAGGTAGAAATGGGCAAAGCAGGGTAAGCAGGTTACACAGACTTAGGATGGGTGAGTTTGAGTAATTTCAGCAGGCTCCACCACATCAGGGAAGCCTCTGGTTATCTGATTCCTGGCCCTGGAGTGATTAGGGCAGGAGATAGTGGCTCCCTGGGTGAGAGCTTGATAAAGGAAGTATGAGCTCTGGATTGGTTCCCGATGGCAAGTTGATTGCTATTTCCAGGATGAGCTGCCCTTGAGAGGGAAGACTATCCCTTCTAGTGTCAGCAAGATTCCAAGAAGTCAAAGCATCAGAATAAAAGAATAAAAGACATGCTTAATATATACCCATATTTTAATAGTCACTATCCAGTAAATTTCCCAAGGCCTATAAGAGAGCTAAGCTTTCTTCTCTTTCTTAGAAATGATCTGGAAGCATTAAGGCAGCCAAGTTTGGAAAAATGTACAATATCACTGCAGGAGCTATAATCAGAGGGCCTTGGCTTCCCAGAGTTTTCGATCCAGCATTATTCACAACTCTGAAACTCTTTTTAAAAAATACACAGAGAGAAAGCTCTTACTGGACTCTAGGTACACATTTTAACATTTATACTAACTCAACTTGGTTTTAATCACCAAAAAGAATATATATAAAAGGTGCAAAAACCATGGGCTTCTTTCCATGTTATGTCTGTGAAAGAGATGGAAAGACAAAGTGTTCAATGCAAGGAAGAGCATGAAGACAACACTCAGGTTCCTACAGCAGCTGGACACTAGGTTGCTGATATGAACACTGGGCTTCCTGATGAAAGTAAATATGTCAGAAGTCCCTTCACAGAAAATACAGGGGGCCACATCTTCATTCCCACTATGTGAGGTACATGGTGAGATTTTTAGTGCTAGGAAAACTGCCAGCCAAAGAGAAAACTGAAGGAAAGAGCAGCTTACAATTATAGGGGTGCCAGAGGATCTGACTAACCAGGAAGGCCTAGAAGAAAATTTTGTTCAGCTTGTGTTAACAATGTTGAAAGTGTGAGAAATGGAAATGAACTTAGTTTCAAGATGTTTGAAAGGTGCAAACATTAAAGGGGTGTAATTAGAAGCAAGTGTTTAGACTGAAAAAAAAATGATGAGAGATGCATGGCTGATAATCAGGAATTAACTTCATGTCTGCTATTTCTCCTAATCTATAGAGACAGTTTGCCTGAACAATCCCTTTTCCTTCCCAGGAGACCTCCCTGACAATATCACCATTCTTACTTGTAAACATTACCTGAGAAACAGCCCATTCTGAGTATGGCTCATATCCCACTCAGTGTCTCAATGCTGTGGGTTGAATTGCATGCTCCAAAAAAAGATGCATTGAAGTCCTAAGCCCCAGAACCTCAAACTGTGACTTCATTTAAAAAAAAAGGGCCATTGCAGATGTTTAGTTAAGATGAGGTAGTACTGGAACAAGGGTAGACTGGTAATCCATTATGACCAGTACCCTTTTAAGAAAATGGTCATATGAAGACACAGAAACACAGGACAAGGCCATGTGATGGCGAAGTCAGAGGTTGGAGTGATGCAGCTACAAGCCAAGGAACATCAAGGATTATGGGCAAACCACCAGAAACTAGGAAGAAGAAGGAAAGGATTCTTCTACTGGTTTCAGAGGGTACATGCCCCTGTGGACACTTTGATTTCAGATTTCTAGGCTCCAGAACTATGATACAATAAACTTGTCTTGTTCTAAGTCACTCTGTTTTAGTACTTGGTTATGGCAGCCTTAGGAAACTAATACACAGGCTCTAACTACTGACCAAGAATCTTGAAGTAAATCCTCAAACCTTAATTTTAAACACTGACTCCAATCCTCTTTTTGCTAGTTTTGAGAAGGAAATCTACTTTCTAGCTCTGATTTTGTTAGATTCTGCATCATGAATCAATCCCTAAAGAGCAGAGAGTTAGTCAACACCATACATAATACTAAGAATTTGTTCTTTGACTAAGAACCTGAGGCTTGGGCACTACAGGGACTATTCAGGAACTCCAGCATCAGTAAATGGTTACCAAGGCTGAGCATCTGTAAGATACGGATGCCAGAGCAGAATCATGAATGGCCAAGGAGTAAGACACGACATCAAAAGACTTTTGAGATGAATATGAAATCAATAAAGCAACCCTAACATCCTAGAGAATGTAATGATCCCCTAGCACTGGAAAGAAAATTGATGAAAAAAATTCATCCAACTACCCACTAAAAATAGAGCAAAACAGAACAGATCAGATTTGTATGTTGAGAACCACAAAGTGAGAGTTTGAGTAATTTTTGTATGTGATGAACAGTAAATATTATTCAGTGTTCACAAGGTTTGGAGGAAAAGATCAGCCCCTATTTGCTGCCCACAGGAGTATAAATTAGGTTAGCTTGTGGGAACACAACCTAATAATGTGTACAAAAAGTCTTTAAAACATGCATGCATTTCTCATCAGCCTAATGCAGCTCCTATCTTATTTCATGGGTCTACTCAATGGCCAAGACACTTTGCGGCGTGTTCGGGTCTCCTAGTGCTCCAGAAAGTCTGAGGGCTGACATTTTCTTTTTTACCACCCCAAGCAGGCCCTCTTATAGTAGACTTCAAACACCCTTTAAAGAGATCAAGACACATCACACTACCAAATAATGGTAACTAACACCTCACTACACACAGTGTGTGAGCAGTCATGCCATTTGCCTACCAGAAGTAAGAGACATCCCAGCCTATCCTGGAATGTGTCCCAGAGCCAGAATTATATCAGTAGGAGCCCATCAAGACCAGGCACCCTACTGGGCATGTTTCTTTCAGTGGCAATGTATCATAAACATAATCACAGTGGTCTTTTCAGGGCAATCAGAACACCTGTGAAATTTAGGGTTGTTAATAAAATAGTTAGCAAGCATAAAAGCTCACTCAAGGAAACAAATTCAGATGGGCAATTAGCCACACCCAGGCAGTTGTGCCTCTTCCTCCATTATCAGCCATGCTCCTGTCATGATGATGACACTTTAGTGCCACTGTATATATTTACTCAAATCCTACTCCCATCCTGGAATATCTTTACATATTCTACCTTTATAAGTTCTACCTACAGGGCGCCTGGGTGGCTCAGTGGGTTAAAGCCTCTGCTTTCGGCCCAGGTCATGATCTCAGCGTCCTGGGATCGAAGCCCGCATCGGGCTCTCTGCTCAGCAGGGAGCCTGCTTCCTCCTCTCCCTGTCTCTCTGCCTGCCTCTCTGCCGACTTATAATCTCTCTCTCTGTGTCAAATAAATAAATAAAATCTTTAAAAAAAAAAAAATAAGTTCTACCTACCTTTCAAAAACAACTACTGTATAGTTCATCAACCTCACTCATAGAAATGAATATACATGACCCCAAATTCTTGTATAAGAACATTAATATCCACTTGATTCATAACAGCCAAAATTGTAAATAATTCCTATGTCCATCAACAAACTGGTATATTCATACAATGAAATGCTATGCAGTAGTAAGAGGGGGCAAACAACTGATAAACTTGTAACAATGTGAATTAATCTAGAAAAATTATGGTGAACAACAGAAGCCATAATGGACTTAATCTATATAAAGTCCTAGAACAGACATTAACTAATCAAAGGTGAAAGAAATCAGAATAGTGGTTGTGTACTGTGGGGAGGAGTTAAGGGTTGTCTGAGAAGAGGAATCTAAATGTTCAATATATTGATGGGGTGTGGGTACACAGGTGTATGCATTTGTCAAAGTGAACAAATTTCACACTTAAAATGTCGGCTTTTCAATGCATAAAATTATCTATCAATAAAAAAATAAATCAATAAATGAAAACCCCACTTTAGGTCCCTACTCTAGAAATACATACAGAAATTTTAATAAAATAGAGATTACCTTCTAGGTGAGGAAGAGAGAGAAGGATCCTTGACTATGTGTAAAAGAACAGTATGGTCATTTCACTGTCTCCCATCAGCTCTGGCCCAAGTATAATCAAGTTGAATAAAAACAGGAGGGCCTTTCTTGCTACTGGCCAGCTCTCAAGACCCATAATTCAGACTTGCATTGACATAGAACTTAGCTGACCAGGTTGCACAGCAAGGACCTGTGATGATTACAGGGCTCCATATCCCCAATAAGGACAGGCATGTACTACTTTCTCATATCTATTATCGGTATTAGGTAATTATCAGATAATGCCCTTTAATACCTTTGAGAGGGGGTGGCCTATAGAACTCATTTCTTGAAGACACAAGATATTAGATGGGTTCCTGCACTTTCTTACGGTGGCCACAGTGACGAGATAAATGTGGTAAACAATTTCAGGAGGGGGTTGGACAGAAACGAACATCAGTGAGGCCATTAAGAATGCATTGGTGGCCTCAAGCTGAGATGTTGTGTTGACATAGATTCAAACAAGTGAGCCAATGAAGTTATTGGAAGGGCAATATATGATTGAGGAAGTTGAATTGTCCTAAGGGTCCCCCTTCATGCCACAGTTGACCAAAAGTTATAAGGGCCTCATCAGGCCCTTTGTAGCACTTAATCATTG
This sequence comes from Ailurus styani, assembly GCA_002007465.1. Lineage (NCBI taxonomy): Eukaryota > Metazoa > Chordata > Mammalia > Carnivora > Ailuridae > Ailurus > Ailurus styani. The sequence goes on from LNAC01001799.1 coordinate 51,300, forward strand.
GTCAGGAGAGGGGCAGTGCCAACTCCTATGTCCACACTGAAAAGGGGTATCTTGTCTCCAAGATCATCAGAGAAGCATTGTAGCTAAGAAGTCAGGAGTCTAGACAAAAGCCAGAAGGCTTATGTCTCAGCTTCACCATTTCCAGCTGTTTTAGCTTGGATAATTAACTTAATTTCTCCTTCAGTTTTCTCATCTGTAAAAAATGGAGATAATGTTTATATATAGGGCTGTTGGGAGAAGTAAATGGGTTAATTAAATGGGTAGAGTGCTCAGAAAAATGTTGGGCAATGGTTAGCACACAATAAATACTCATGACTATTATTAATATTAAAGCTTGTTTTCTTATTGTGCATTTGTGCACAAATGTATCAGTTCTGCTACAAGTAACATAGATTTTATCAGATAATCAGAGATCTGGAAAGACTAAGAATCAAGGAGGAACCCCCTCAGGAAAGTCCTTAATTTCCTGATCCCATGGATATTCTGCTAGGACTGCTGGCATTCCAAATACATGGGTCTGATTTCCAGACAACCATAGCCATGATTTGAAAACTCGAACCCGGGCAACTGGGTGGCTCAGTGGGTTAAGCCTCTGCTTGTCACTGAGGTCATGATCTTAGGATCCTGGGATCGAGTCCTACTTTGCGCTCTCTGCTCAGCACGGAGCCTGCGTCCCCCTCTCTCTCTGCCTGCCTCTCTGCCTACTTGTGATATATCTCTCTCTGTCAAATAAATTCAATAAAAAATCTTTAAAAAAAAAGAAAGAAAGAAAGAAAGAAAACTCGAACCCACATCTAACACTCCCACCCCAACACTCACCCCCACTTACAGTGTTACCTAGTTATATGCCGATCCGTATCATCCAGAAAGTTCCCCAATGCACTTCCCCCTGCAGGAAGCCTATGCTGAAGAATTTGTCTTTTAATGCATGCTTCCATTTTTGTTGTTGTTGCTAAAAGTGCCAGAGTCTGAATTTTTCCCTAAAGAATATTCTTTCTTTCTTAATTTTTGGGTTTGTTTATTTACAAGTTTCATTGACTTTAGCAAGTCCAATATACAACAGCTATGTTAGGATGAAATCCGTCTCACTGATTAAAGTCTGTATCCTTCTCTCCAGATGAACAAAAGCAGTGCAGGATTAAAGCAAAGAGCATTAAAAACATAATTAAAGGGAAGAGGTGAGAAAGTTTCAAAAAATCGATAATTTTAACTGTAGTTGGGATTATTCTCTGCACTTTGCATTTAATTCTGTGTAGTCATTAGAAAATCTGAAACTCAATTCTTTTAGCTCTCATTTTTAGATGTTTATCCAGGAGCAAAGATGTAAAAGTGGAGAATCTCCTTGGCCAAGAGACTTATTTCATTTACAAAATTTTATTTTTATTTTTCCTTGTTTCCCTTTTATAAACCATGAAGTGATCTGGTCCATGGTTTCACAGATGGTAAAGTTACAAGTACACCACTCAATCCTGACAGTCATAATAATTTCTGCTCTATAGATTCAGCCTGATAAGACACAAAAATTCTAGACATTTTATTTTAGTGACAAACTAAACTGGATGCATGACTTTTGGCCTGCTGCTATGGCCTCCACAGTCTGTGTTGCTTTCCCAGAACTAATAATTTAATTATGATAAGTACAGGGTTCTTTTGAATTCATTCAAATGGTGTATATGTATACACTTGCCAACTGCTTCTGCAATGTTATTAATAACTATGTGCTAATTATGTCAATAAATTAATTGGAACTGTACTCCTATTGGTATGGCCTCTACATCCCTCTGCTATTACTCTTCCTGTGGACTTTTAACCTTGGCTCTCATAAACTGCCAGTTTGCTCCTCATGTAGAAGGAGCATTTTCCTGGATTATTATATTTTAATTCATGCTCTGTTCAGCATTAAATGTCTTCTCCTTTAATTCATTTATTGACTGCTGGATGTTTTGCAAGAAATACTGCAGTGGTTTAGAAATTTATTTGGTAAATCATCGACTGACCCTTTCGATCACCTAATTAACCATGAATGAAAGATTTAAATAGGTTTATTTTTCTTTTTAAGTAAAAGTCCATATAAATTACAAACCAGAGTCCTACAAATTAGCAATGTGGCTCTGTTATTACTGAATCAGCACCACTGGAATCATCAAATATCAGGAAATGAGGCAGAGGTTTGGCACCTTTTTCTAACATATATGTAATATTAAGCTCTTTTCCCTCAAATAGCTTTCAGATCATTGCACACACAGAATGCAATTACTGAAAAGCAGTAAAGGCATGACTTTTAAAGGACTATGATGCCCCGAGCAATCAGTCACTATATGAGATGGAATGAAATGCTACGCCTGCCAGTTCAACTTTGGGAACGAAGGAGCAATTTCTACAAAAGGCACCATGTTCCTCTTACAAGGATATTTTCTTTAGCATCAAGTTGTAAGGTGTTACTGTCAGAGAACTTTTCGGTTTTCTGACTTTTTACATGCATTATATATAATGTCTATTATGTATCTTTACTAAAGTGGCTTATAAAGAAAATAGCAGCAGTTTGCTTTGTGCTGAAAGGCAGGCACTTAAGGAGCAAAGCATCCTTTTCACTTCCTCTAGCCTTCTCACCCTCGAACAATGAACTTGGCAAAAGAGCACTTTCCTTTGTCCCTTTCCTTCCCCTGAAATAGCCCTGTGACAGAATTGCCCATAGATGACTTCCTAAGCCTTAGGGTGGAATTCCAGTCTGGCAGCCTTAACTGTTGAGCAGCTTCTGGGAGCAAACAAGGAAAGAGCAAGGAAGGCTGTGGCCACATGTCCCCACACGGGGTTTATGGTCTAGCAAGAGCATTGCTTTCCAATGCCCCTTATGCATCCAGGGCAGAAATCCACTGAATAGTTTAGAGGGTCAAAAGGATTGAAATAAAATACACCTTTTCTTATTTTTGCTTTCGTTAGTGAATTTTTCATGATTCTGGTAAAAGCACCACTCAGGGAAAAAGACATATGGCATGGAAGTCACAGACTGGTAATCCCGGGAGGACCAGAGGAGGGTTTAGTCAGTTTCTAGAGGCAGAGATTGACCTAAAATGGGAAGGGACAGGATTCTTGCCAAAGTCTCAGGCTCTTATACAAGCTTCAACACTCCTTCCTGGGTCTGTCACCAAAGCAGCCAAATGAAACATTTCTATTTCTAAGATGTTCTGTCTATAATGTAAAGCAGCCATTTCTCTTGGTTATAATTCACATTTAAAGAAAAGACATTCTATAAATACCAACTATTATTTTAAGTGTGTGATCACTTTAACCATTAAGATACCTTATGCCCTTCTAGAAGTACTTATAGAAGAATTATTCTTAAAATTTTTTCAAAGCTTACAGTTTGAATCTTTCCACCCCATCCTTTGACCTATGGATCCAGTAAGGAAGATACATGGTCTAGTTAGGAAATTAAAAACAAGACTAGATATTTAAAGACTCATAACTCTACACTAAAAAAATCTTTACACTGAAACAAATACTATTATGTATTTTCTAATCAAACATATGTTCTAAATCCAAAAGATATGAAAAATACTATAGGTTATTTATGTTTTTCACATTACTGTATAGCCTATAATTATCATTTGAACACACATAAACATGACTGTTTTTGCTTTCATTTTCAACAGAGATTGTCACACAATAAATTCCATCCATAAGGCATTTAAAAAACTTAATGGCTAAATCTGGGAATATATTTTACACCATCATAATTTCAAATGGCATGGGAAAACTTTCAGGTACTATTTTTAGAGGTTGGTTTTCTGGTACACAGTAACTTGAAGATAGTTTACAAGGTGATGTGGTATAATCTCTTGAATGAGGAAGGTCCCTTTGAGTAGGTTGTTACAGTTATTTTAAAATATTTTTCCATAATATAAAGAGATACTTTTATCCACCATTGAAAATTATGGTATAACAGGGGCTACATGTGATTAATGTGTATGATTATTTATGTCAAAAATATCCCAAAGGCAAAGCTAAGATTAAAATAAACTTCAGAATTCCAATTTCAACAGGCTCAGTTTTGGAATTATCAGACAAGAAATCTCAAATAACCACGATTGTAAAGGGCTCTAATGGAAAATTAAACAATGTGCAAAATCAGTTTGATAATGTAATAAGAGAGATGGAAACTCTAAGGGTGAATGAAAATAAATACATGCCCCAACATTTCCTAGTGAAACTTCAGAAGCTCCAGGATAAAGAGAAAATATTAAAAGGTATCAGAGAGAACAGTTTTTAACTCAACGGAAAGACAAAGTGACAGTGGACATCGGCCACGCTAGTTGCCAGCATGCAAGGGCATCTGAAAGAAGTAACCTGAAAAAAAATAATCACTCTAAACTTTCATGTCTATCCAAACCTTCACGTAAGGGTTGAGATTAAAGAAGAACTTGATGATGCATACAAATACAAAAGGAAATTTTCCAACCACAGAGTCTCACAGAAACTACCATTAATAGAAGCTTTTTAGTAAAAAGAAAAACAAACACAGAAGCAGAGTAGGATAAAAGAAATGATAACTAGCACAGAAATCAGTAAAATGTGTAAGTAATCCTAATTAATATTTGAGGGTAAATGTAATAGCACTTTGT
>LNAC01001799.1:58036-90051 GCA_002007465.1 Ailurus styani
GTCCCCCTTCATGCCACAGTTGACCAAAAGTTATAAGGGCCTCATCAGGCCCTTTGTAGCACTTAATCATTGGTCAGGAGAGGGGCAGTGCCAACTCCTATGTCCACACTGAAAAGGGGTATCTTGTCTCCAAGATCATCAGAGAAGCATTGTAGCTAAGAAGTCAGGAGTCTAGACAAAAGCCAGAAGGCTTATGTCTCAGCTTCACCATTTCCAGCTGTTTTAGCTTGGATAATTAACTTAATTTCTCCTTCAGTTTTCTCATCTGTAAAAAATGGAGATAATGTTTATATATAGGGCTGTTGGGAGAAGTAAATGGGTTAATTAAATGGGTAGAGTGCTCAGAAAAATGTTGGGCAATGGTTAGCACACAATAAATACTCATGACTATTATTAATATTAAAGCTTGTTTTCTTATTGTGCATTTGTGCACAAATGTATCAGTTCTGCTACAAGTAACATAGATTTTATCAGATAATCAGAGATCTGGAAAGACTAAGAATCAAGGAGGAACCCCCTCAGGAAAGTCCTTAATTTCCTGATCCCATGGATATTCTGCTAGGACTGCTGGCATTCCAAATACATGGGTCTGATTTCCAGACAACCATAGCCATGATTTGAAAACTCGAACCCGGGCAACTGGGTGGCTCAGTGGGTTAAGCCTCTGCTTGTCACTGAGGTCATGATCTTAGGATCCTGGGATCGAGTCCTACTTTGCGCTCTCTGCTCAGCACGGAGCCTGCGTCCCCCTCTCTCTCTGCCTGCCTCTCTGCCTACTTGTGATATATCTCTCTCTGTCAAATAAATTCAATAAAAAATCTTTAAAAAAAAAGAAAGAAAGAAAGAAAGAAAACTCGAACCCACATCTAACACTCCCACCCCAACACTCACCCCCACTTACAGTGTTACCTAGTTATATGCCGATCCGTATCATCCAGAAAGTTCCCCAATGCACTTCCCCCTGCAGGAAGCCTATGCTGAAGAATTTGTCTTTTAATGCATGCTTCCATTTTTGTTGTTGTTGCTAAAAGTGCCAGAGTCTGAATTTTTCCCTAAAGAATATTCTTTCTTTCTTAATTTTTGGGTTTGTTTATTTACAAGTTTCATTGACTTTAGCAAGTCCAATATACAACAGCTATGTTAGGATGAAATCCGTCTCACTGATTAAAGTCTGTATCCTTCTCTCCAGATGAACAAAAGCAGTGCAGGATTAAAGCAAAGAGCATTAAAAACATAATTAAAGGGAAGAGGTGAGAAAGTTTCAAAAAATCGATAATTTTAACTGTAGTTGGGATTATTCTCTGCACTTTGCATTTAATTCTGTGTAGTCATTAGAAAATCTGAAACTCAATTCTTTTAGCTCTCATTTTTAGATGTTTATCCAGGAGCAAAGATGTAAAAGTGGAGAATCTCCTTGGCCAAGAGACTTATTTCATTTACAAAATTTTATTTTTATTTTTCCTTGTTTCCCTTTTATAAACCATGAAGTGATCTGGTCCATGGTTTCACAGATGGTAAAGTTACAAGTACACCACTCAATCCTGACAGTCATAATAATTTCTGCTCTATAGATTCAGCCTGATAAGACACAAAAATTCTAGACATTTTATTTTAGTGACAAACTAAACTGGATGCATGACTTTTGGCCTGCTGCTATGGCCTCCACAGTCTGTGTTGCTTTCCCAGAACTAATAATTTAATTATGATAAGTACAGGGTTCTTTTGAATTCATTCAAATGGTGTATATGTATACACTTGCCAACTGCTTCTGCAATGTTATTAATAACTATGTGCTAATTATGTCAATAAATTAATTGGAACTGTACTCCTATTGGTATGGCCTCTACATCCCTCTGCTATTACTCTTCCTGTGGACTTTTAACCTTGGCTCTCATAAACTGCCAGTTTGCTCCTCATGTAGAAGGAGCATTTTCCTGGATTATTATATTTTAATTCATGCTCTGTTCAGCATTAAATGTCTTCTCCTTTAATTCATTTATTGACTGCTGGATGTTTTGCAAGAAATACTGCAGTGGTTTAGAAATTTATTTGGTAAATCATCGACTGACCCTTTCGATCACCTAATTAACCATGAATGAAAGATTTAAATAGGTTTATTTTTCTTTTTAAGTAAAAGTCCATATAAATTACAAACCAGAGTCCTACAAATTAGCAATGTGGCTCTGTTATTACTGAATCAGCACCACTGGAATCATCAAATATCAGGAAATGAGGCAGAGGTTTGGCACCTTTTTCTAACATATATGTAATATTAAGCTCTTTTCCCTCAAATAGCTTTCAGATCATTGCACACACAGAATGCAATTACTGAAAAGCAGTAAAGGCATGACTTTTAAAGGACTATGATGCCCCGAGCAATCAGTCACTATATGAGATGGAATGAAATGCTACGCCTGCCAGTTCAACTTTGGGAACGAAGGAGCAATTTCTACAAAAGGCACCATGTTCCTCTTACAAGGATATTTTCTTTAGCATCAAGTTGTAAGGTGTTACTATCAGAGAACTTTTCGGTTTTCTGACTTTTTACATGCATTATATATAATGTCTATTATGTATCTTTACTAAAGTGGCTTATAAAGAAAATAGCAGCAGTTTGCTTTGTGCTGAAAGGCAGGCACTTAAGGAGCAAAGCATCCTTTTCACTTCCTCTAGCCTTCTCACCCTCGAACAATGAACTTGGCAAAAGAGCACTTTCCTTTGTCCCTTTCCTTCCCCTGAAATAGCCCTGTGACAGAATTGCCCATAGATGACTTCCTAAGCCTTAGGGTGGAATTCCAGTCTGGCAGCCTTAACTGTTGAGCAGCTTCTGGGAGCAAACAAGGAAAGAGCAAGGAAGGCTGTGGCCACATGTCCCCACACGGGGTTTATGGTCTAGCAAGAGCATTGCTTTCCAATGCCCCTTATGCATCCAGGGCAGAAATCCACTGAATAGTTTAGAGGGTCAAAAGGATTGAAATAAAATACACCTTTTCTTATTTTTGCTTTCGTTAGTGAATTTTTCATGATTCTGGTAAAAGCACCACTCAGGGAAAAAGACATATGGCATGGAAGTCACAGACTGGTAATCCCGGGAGGACCAGAGGAGGGTTTAGTCAGTTTCTAGAGGCAGAGATTGACCTAAAATGGGAAGGGACAGGATTCTTGCCAAAGCCTCAGGCTCTTATACAAGCTTCAACACTCCTTCCTGGGTCTGTCACCAAAGCAGCCAAATGAAACATTTCTATTTCTAAGATGTTCTGTCTATAATGTAAAGCAGCCATTTCTCTTGGTTATAATTCACATTTAAAGAAAAGACATTCTATAAATACCAACTATTATTTTAAGTGTGTGATCACTTTAACCATTAAGATACCTTATGCCCTTCTAGAAGTACTTATAGAAGAATTATTCTTAAAATTTTTTCAAAGCTTACAGTTTGAATCTTTCCACCCCATCCTTTGACCTATGGATCCAGTAAGGAAGATACATGGTCTAGTTAGGAAATTAAAAACAAGACTAGATATTTAAAGACTCATAACTCTACACTAAAAAAATCTTTACACTGAAACAAATACTATTATGTATTTTCTAATCAAACATATGTTCTAAATCCAAAAGATATGAAAAATACTATAGGTTATTTATGTTTTTCACATTACTGTATAGCCTATAATTATCATTTGAACACACATAAACATGACTGTTTTTGCTTTCATTTTCAACAGAGATTGTCACACAATAAATTCCATCCATAAGGCATTTAAAAAACTTAATGGCTAAATCTGGGAATATATTTTACACCATCATAATTTCAAATGGCATGGGAAAACTTTCAGGTACTATTTTTAGAGGTTGGTTTTCTGGTACACAGTAACTTGAAGATAGTTTACAAGGTGATGTGGTATAATCTCTTGAATGAGGAAGGTCCCTTTGAGTAGGTTGTTACAGTTATTTTAAAATATTTTTCCATAATATAAAGAGATACTTTTATCCACCATTGAAAATTATGGTATAACAGGGGCTACATGTGATTAATGTGTATGATTATTTATGTCAAAAATATCCCAAAGGCAAAGCTAAGATTAAAATAAACTTCAGAATTCCAATTTCAACAGGCTCAGTTTTGGAATTATCAGACAAGAAATCTCAAATAACCACGATTGTAAAGGGCTCTAATGGAAAATTAAACAATGTGCAAAATCAGTTTGATAATGTAATAAGAGAGATGGAAACTCTAAGGGTGAATGAAAATAAATACATGCCCCAACATTTCCTAGTGAAACTTCAGAAGCTCCAGGATAAAGAGAAAATATTAAAAGGTATCAGAGAGAACAGTTTTTAACTCAACGGAAAGACAAAGTGACAGTGGACATCGGCCACGCTAGTTGCCAGCATGCAAGGGCATCTGAAAGAAGTAACCTGAAAAAAAATAATCACTCTAAACTTTCATGTCTATCCAAACCTTTACGTAAGGGTTGAGATTAAAGAAGAACTTGATGATGCATACAAATACAAAAGGAAATTTTCCAACCACAGAGTCTCACAGAAACTACCATTAATAGAAGCTTTTTAGTAAAAAGAAAAACAAACACAGAAGCAGAGTAGGATAAAAGAAATGATAACTAGCACAGAAATCAGTAAAATGTGTAAGTAATCCTAATTAATATTTGAGGGTAAATGTAATAGCACTTTGTTTTTTTTGTTTTGTTTTGTTTTGTTTTGTTTTGTTTTGTTTATTCATTTGACACAGAGAGAGAGATTACAAGTAGGCAGAGAGGCAGGCAGAGAGAGAGGAGAGAGGAGGAAGCAGGCTCCCTGCTGAGCAGAGAGCCCGATGCGGGCCTCGATCCCAGGACCCTGAGATCATGACCTGAGCCGAAGGCAGCGGCTTTAACCCACTGAGCCACCCAGGTGCCCTGTAATAGCACTTTGTGATAAAAATGGAATATTGTAATATTCTGCACTGCAATGATAAGAATAATGAGGGCTATTCAGTAGGAAAAATGTATTAAGTTTTTGCTTTGTTTGGAGGAGGGTGGAGATACATACTGAGACATCATTTTTAAAAGAGTTATAGTTAGGAATGTACACTAGACATTTAAAGGTAACAGGAAAAGTTGGGAAAACTTAGTAACATTTAAATTGGAAAAGAAAAAAATGGAAAAAAGTAAAAAGTATGGTTAAGAAAAAAAGTGAAAGCAATGATAGAAATAAATGAAAATATATATATTTAATTGCAGTAAATAAAAGAATTGTTAGGTTATTTAAGGCAATGGATCACTAAGACATAAACATTTTTCTAAAACAAAATGACACAGAAAGATTGAAAATAAATGGATAGAAATAAATGTATTGAAGAATGCTGACTAAATTAAGACTTCTATGGCAATTTTATATCAAAGAGAATTTAAGGAAAACATTAAGAGAGGTGAGGAAGAACACTAATTCATAAGTGAAAGACACAAAACTAACAATAAAGAACTTAGGTGCTCTTTGTAGCACCTCCTAAATATTTATTAGGCAAATACTAACAGAATTAAAAACTGAAATTAACGAAAAAATACTATGGCAGATTTTCTACATTTCTATTAGAAAATTTTCACCAAAAACACCAGAAATAAAGAAAAAAAGAACAGAATTAATAAGGTTGATTTACAAGGAAACTTGATATACAAATATATATTCAAAATTTGATATTCAAAATTTGAATAAGTACTAGACATTAAAATAATTCTTGAAACATTCCAAATAATTGACATCATATACTACATGATCTCTGTCCATGATATAAAAAATGAGGAATCAGTAGTGATAGTTCCTCCCAAACCTTATATACTCCTGAATAACTAATGGATTTAAGAGGAAAACACAATGGGAATTATAAAATATTTATAGAACGCAGTGACAATAAATGAACTACATACTAACACTAGTGGGATACAGCATGAGTGGAGCTAGAGATCCATTACAGTATTAAAGGCATTTTTTAAAAAGGGCTATTAAAAATAAATGATTTAAGTATTCAATTCAAGAAGCTAGAAAAACAGTAACCAAAAGAATGAAGAAGAAAGGAAATAATATAGATAAAAACATGAGTTAACTACTATAAAGAACACTAGAGATAATCAGCAAATTTAAAGCTGATTCTTTGGAAATGGTCACAAGACAGACTATCCTGAATACAGGTGATCAGAGAAGGGTGGAGGTTACAAATCAGAAGGGAAAAAAAGCAGGATATGACTATATATAAGATCTTTTTAAGTCTAGTGAAATTAGTTTGAACAACAATTGCCAATAAATTGCACAACTTAGAAGAATGACAATATCATGGAAAAGTATAAATCACCAGAATTGACTGATGAAGGAAAACAAAATCTAATTTCTTTTTCTAGGATGCTAATAAGCTTTATTTTTTTAAGGCATACAGTGTGATGATTTAATAGAAGAATGCACTGTAAAATGATTACCATCACCAAGTTAATTAACACATTCATCACTTTGCATATTCACCATGTTTGTGTGTGTGGCAAAAACACTTACGATCTACTATCTTAGCAAATTTCAAGTATACGCAACAGTATTATTAACTATAATCACCATGTTGTATATTGAATCCCTAAAAGTTATTCATCTTAAAACTGAGACCTTGACCAGTATCTCCTCCTTTTCCCTCTATCCCCAGCTCCTGGGATCATCTTTGTACTCTCTGGTTCTACAAGTTCAATTTTTTTGGTTTTCCATATATACAGTATTTGTCTCTTTGTGACTGGCTTATTTCACTTAGCATAACATCCTCCAGATTCATCTTTGTCACAATGGCAGGATTTCCTTTTTTTTTTTGGCTGGATAATATTCAAGTGTGTGTGTGTGTGTGTGTGTGTGTGTGTATCACATTTTCCTTATCCATTCATCCATCCACATACGCTTAGGTTGTTTCCATATCTTGGCTATTGTGAATAATACTGTAATGAACATGGGACTGCAGGTATCTCTGAGATACAGTGTAGTTCCTTTTGAAGAAACGCCACACTGTTTTTCAGAATGGGTAAACCAAATTACATTCCCACCAACAGTGTTTAAGTGTCCCCTTTTCTCCAAACCTTTACCAACACTTGTTATTGCTTGTCTTTTTGATAATAACCATCCGAACAGGTGTAAGGTGATATAGCCCATTGTGGTTTTGTTTGCATTTCTCTGATGATCAGTGACATTGAGCATTTTTTCATACACCTGTTGGGCATTTTTATGTTTTCTTGGTAAAGAAGGCTATTCAAATTTTTTGTTCAATTTTGAATTGGGTTTTCTTATTTGATTGATTGATTGATTGCTAGATTGTTACTGAGTTTTTTGAGTTCCTTATATATTATGGACATTATCCCTTTTTGAGATTTATGGCTTGCAAATATTTTCTCACATTCCATTGGTCACCTTTTCATTTTGTTCATTTTCTTTCTTTGCTACAGAAGATTTTAGTTTGATGTAGTCCCACTTATTTATGTTGCCTTGTTGCCTGTGCTTTTAGTATCATATCCAAAAGAATCATTGCCAAGACCAATGTTAACAAGCTTTTTCCATGTGTTTTTTTTCTAAGAGTTTTATGGTTTCATGTCTTACATTTAAGTCTTTAATCCATTTTGAGTTAATTTTTGTGTTTGCTATAGGACAAGGGTCAATTTCATTTTTGCACGTGGATAACTAATTTTCCCAACACCATTTAATCGAAGAGAATCCTTTCCCCATTGTGTAAAATCTAAACTGCTAAAAAGCAAAAACCAGCTAAGAAATTAGAGTGGTGGTTATAAAAAATTCCATCCCCTCTGTTTCCTCTAAGGTCACTAGCACATTTATTCAACAAATCATTCATTCCACAAATATTTATTAAGACCCTACTATGTGTCAGACACTGTCCTATGCACTTGGGCTCATCAATGAACAAAACACATCAACAAAATATATTGTCTTTGGGGAGCTGAAATTCTACTGAGAGGAGACAACAATAAACTATAAAAATAATGAGAAATATATTTTAGAAGGTAATGAAGACTGGAAAAAAAATAGAACAGGGTAAAAGAGAGATAGAAGTACAGGATGAGGGTGGAAAGAAGCAAAGTGGGTGTGATGGAGTGGCTTGCCTGATATTTTTTTTTTTTCTGTCTTAAATAAATGGCTCTTTAACCCAGTTCAATAATTACCCAATAGTGAAAGAAACTCTCTCTGAGGAAACATGACATAAAAAGTGCTAGAGAAAGTACTGAGCTCCAACAGTCTGGAAACAAAGCCCTGTCCTCCCTTTGCTTCCCCACCCATTACTGTCCCAAAAGTTATATCAGCTTTGTGGAGAAACCACCAGATCACTTGCAGTGACTCTCTGTGACTTGCTGGTCATTTGAGACAGACATTATTTTGCCTGATATTTTAAGCTGAATGTCAAACTATGCATCCCTGAGAATGCAGGTTCAGGAGCTAAGAAATCAGTCATGTTGGTATTTGGGAGAACATTCCAAGCAGAGAAAAGAGAGAAGAATGTCCATGCAAATGGGCTTCTGGCATGTTCCAGGTACAGTGACACTGCATCAGGGAGAACTGAAGGGAAGGAGGGAGTAGAAGGGGTCAGATTGTTAAAAGAATTTTACTGGTATATTTTCTGTAAGCCTCAATGAAGAGATAATCCTTAAACCAGTTTCAAAGAACAGAAAAAGGTTTAAAAAAATATCCAATTTCTTTTATGAGACTGATTTAATCTTGACACCAAAATTAGATAAGTAGAGAACTAGATAATTATAGACCTATCATACTTATGAACATAGATGGAAAAATCCTAATACAATATTGGCAAATCAAATCTAGTAATGTGTCTAGATTTAATCTTGCCCAAGGAAAGATTTTCTTAAGAATGTAAGGCTGGTACAGCACCAGAAAAATTTATCAATGCATATCAGTGCATAATATATTAATAAGTTAAGGAATAAAAAATAGAGTCATCTTAACTGACTATCCATAGTGGCCAGGATAGCTGTCACACATGTACTGAATAATAAGGACTTGCCTTCATCTTGGCTGGAATTGCTCCTCTCCAACTGAATGCCCGCATTTGTAAGCAGCAGTGATAAACATACCTGCAGAAATTACCAACCATCAAAGGGCAGGCTGATCATATGGCACTCTCCTATCATGGAAGTGGGATTTGTCTTCACTTAAATAGGGTTTACTTATTTACTATTACTTACTTATTACTTATTTACTACTTCATAGGGTTTACTTATATACAATTCGTCTTCACTCGGATCAGGTTTACTTATTCTGCATTGCATTTGCTTTCTCTGCCTGTCCTGTTTCTCCCCCACATATCATGGGAGATCTTATTGAATGCCCACAGTGAATGCTGTGGTGAGCTGACTGAGGCCTCCTTCCCCCAGCTGCAGAGAGGGTCAGCTCACAACTAATAATCTTTCTGGAAATTGCTCCCAGCCAAAAGATCTGCCTTGTCAAAGCTTACACCTCTTCCCCAGTGACACCTCAATGACAGGTTGAGGCAGGAGTACAAAGGCTCAGCTATCCTCTTGTCTTTAGGAAAGACCATCCTAGCTCTGGAGCTCCCTAAAGAAAAGACTGAGGCTTCTATTACAACTGCATTTTAGTTGAATTTCTCCTGGTGTGTAATCCTCCTCCCTCACTCCTTACATGTGTTCTAGAGAACAAGCTCCAAGAAAACTTCTGCACAACACCGGCTGTCTCAATGTCTGTCTCCCTGGAGACTTGACCATATAAAAATGCCCCCTTTCACCATCTTACCACTTCATGTTATAGTATCTCTGACCAAGGATTCTATTTCATGGAAGGCAAAGTGAAGGTGACAGGCTAGAGCTCACGGCATCCACTGGATCTGCTATGTGTCCCATCGTGCACTAGAAATTGGACTTAAAAACAGTGGGCCGGCCAGTTGAACACTCAGTTATGTTATCAGCTGAAGAACATCACTGTGTAAAAGAGTCTCTTTCTCCTACAGGATTTTTTTTTTTTTTTTTTTTTATGGTGCTGCTTCTCTCAGGGGTTGAACACAGGAGTCTGAGAACTAGGGATAGAAATGTGAGTGACACCTGTCATTACTGTACCTAGTGATCAGGCACAATATTTTAACTTTTCACTTAATGATTCTATGTGCTTCAGTTTCAGAGAACTTAGTACCTAAGAGAGGAATGCTTTTGCAAGGGGGTCCAATGATTTTTCTAGGGCATTGAAATTGGGCGTATCATCTTACTTATTTAGATTCTTATATTGTTGGATGAATAAGAAAGAAAAGAAATGGGGTGCCTGTGTAGCTCAATGGGTTAAAGCCTCTGCCTTCAGCTCAGGTCATGATCTCAGGGTCCTGGGATCGAGTCCCCGCATCGGGCTCTCTGCTCAGCAGGGAGCCTGCTTCCTCCTCTCTCTCTCTCTGCCTGCCTCTCTGCCTCCTTGTGATCTTTCTCTATCTGTAAAATAGATAAATAAAATCTTTTTTAAGAAAGAAAATAAATGGAAGCACTGACTGGGTTGAGTAATCTTGATTTATCAAGGTAAAATAGGGTTGCTGCTTATCGAAGGCATTACATCAGCTCTTCCCAAATATGAACCTCCTCCTTCCAGGCATGTGGTAGGACTACACTTCCCTATCTGTGTGAATTTTATCACGGCCTTGTTTTGGCAATATCTAGACAATGAACTCACAATTAGGAAGCCCACATTTGAGTTCTCTTTGTAACTTTCATCAGATTAACCTTTTTGACGATCTGCGTAGTTATCTAAATTGAGGAGATACCACCTGGTTACTCTGAAGAAAACTGTGTGATAAGGATGTAAATATTTGTAAATACAACAAAAACAGCTGACATTTACCTATTGATCATTCTGTGCTAAGTGTTTTATGTGCATTTCTTAACTTTACCCCCATGCTATCTTTATGAAATTGTCGGCGATACAAACAATACCCTATTTTCACAGATGAGATATCTGAAAAGTTAAGTCTTTTGCCCACATTCCCAGAATTAGGTGGCAAATGAAGATGCACATCAGTTTGGACCCCAAGCGCAAGACCTAAACAATAGGTTGTGTATTTTCACAGTATTTGCAATGTAAAATTATCAGGGGGTGATATGCAAGCCTAAGTTTCCTTCAAGAGTTTCTATTGGAAGTTCCCTTGGAGGTCTTCCTGCCCTTGCTGTCTTTCCTATCTCATCTGGTCCTAGTGCATTTCCTGCAGGGATTCTGAGCCCTAAGAAGCCAACAGAAGAGTCTGAGCTCCATTGTTCATTTCTGGGTTCCTCATCATCAGTAATCTTGGGCAGCCTCTTCCTGCCTCTCCTCTCTTTCCTCTTTCTTTTGTACTCAAGTCTCAGCGCTTTTCCTTTGTCCTTTCCCTCAGGGGATTTTGTCTTCTAATTTCATTCATGATTTAAGAAGCTACACTTTCCTTAAAGAAAACTCTGATATTTCTGAAGAGAAGTCAACTTCATCACAGTATCCCCAGAAAGACAATGCTCTGAAGTGTACTCATCCCTTACATACTTTTGTTCTTGGGGGACAGATTTCAGAAGATCATTTCATTTTCAAGTTCAGCTACAGTTTTGTCACGTGGACCCAAGACTAAAACAAAGACCAGCACCAGAACTGATGTTTCCTCTTAAACCAAGCAGTGCTGTCCACATTTTGAAAACATGTTCGTAAAGTCTGTATGAATGTAAATAACAGAGTCCCTTGAATTTAGTAGACTCATAATTTTTACTTGAAGTGTCTCATGCCAGCTGAAATCCCATAAGGGATGTGTGGGGGAAGGAGCTTCTAAACCACACTGGTGACACTTTTCCTTTTACCAGGAAGGTGTGGTCCCTGATCATAGATGGCTCAGAGAAGGTATCTCGGCTTCTGCCAGTGTTGGCAGTCTGAGAGAGCTTGGCTATCTTCCAGGTCAGGGAGTGAGCACAGTTCTGAGAAGAGGGCAGGATTAGCAAGATGGGTACTTTTAGCTCATTGCAAGCCAGAGTATGCTTCACCCAGTAAAGCAGCATGGCTTCATTATTTGGCTCAAAGCAGCATTGCACAGCCTATATTATGCAGAATATTGATCCCATTACATATTCTGTGGGAAAGGAGTTGTCTCTTAGAGATACACAGTGTTGATTAGCATATACAAAACCATAAAAACCCTCCCTTAAAGTCTATTCAGCTTGGGTTATGTAGTATTCCCCAAACTTATTTGATCTAGGAATTTATCTTTTTATTCCACATTTTTTAGCATTCCCAAAGGAAGTATTTTGGAAATCCCAATAGCTCTCAGTGCCCAGATAGCAGACAGTCATATTAAAATATAAAATTAAAAAATTACTTCTTTCTCACTAAGCTACTCACTAATTATATGTATCTCGGATTCTATTCATGAATAACTAAACAATATCACAATTATGCAGCTATATATATGGCTACATAATTATGCATTATCTCCTTATAAAACATTTTATATCTGTGCCTAATTTTTATCTTTCCTCTTCGGATATATACTTAGGCAGACTCCCTTTGCCTCTTTGGATATAGTCTTTGGCAGATTCACTTCTTTAAAATGATATGACATTGATTATGGAGACTTGTGAAATGTTCATTTGAATTACAATAAAAGCTAAGCTGCTTTTACTTTTTAAATTTTATATAAAGAGATACCAAAATTATTGTCAGAAATGAGGCAGTTTCTCTCCCCCCGCCCCTGTAACTATCCAGGGCAGGTGGGTTGTTTCTGCTCTATTATGTCATACAGGCACCCAGACGAGTGAGGCAGCTCTGTTATTCTGAACTGTGGGTTTCCATATTTGTTCTGGTCATCTCATTTCCAGTTAGAAGGAAGGAAAGGTGGTTGAAAATCCAGGACAATGGCCTCTGCAAAAGTAACCCAGATGTTTCATTTAGTATTTATCCTCACATCCCATTACGGGAACTTAGTCACGTGGCCATTCCTAGCCAAAAAACCTAGAAAATGCAATTTCTTGCTGGTACCCATGGGACAAAGAATAGAGATCAGGACTGTAAGTGGCTGCAACCTGCAGTCTGCTACAGCCTGGCACTCTGGCCGGCCACGCACGAACCTGCACTCTCCTCCCCAAACATAGACTTGTTGCCTCAAGGGAGGCAAGGTCCCTCTAGTTATTGCCTCTATTTCAAAATCCTAGACCTTTAGGTGAAGCTCAAGCCTCTTCATCAAGTCTAGAGATAGCCCTTATTGTATATAACATTGTGATCTAAAAGATAATTTACCCCTTCTCCCTCCATAATATGCAATTGTGGAGTAACAAGAGAATAACCCCAGTAAAATCTCCCATTCAGAAAAGGAAACAAGTACAAACACAGGCAGTCACTGATTATAGCAATGAGTAAATTACTGCTGGATAGGAATGGGAGAAGCTCCCTGTCCTGGGAGGTGGCGTATGTTAGTAGGTTAGATAAGGTCTCTGGTTCTGGGATGAACTGCCTTGTCCACTGTCCTCCATGCGTCTTAGCCATGCCCTCTGGGAGGTTCTTCCTGGTCTGTGTTCTTACACGACATCTGAAATGGGTACTAGAGGGCATGCTTTCCTTGGGAACTACATAGTTTTCTTTGCATGCTTTCTACTAATGCAGTTTAGAAAGCCTGTAAACTTTTGTAGACCAATCCTGTGGCCTGAAACTCCCTAAAAGGTTTAGTAGCTTTCTGATCTGTTTGATACCAGTCAGTTTCACATTCAAGTAACCTCACCCAAGTTCTTTTCTGGACATCTTCTGAAGTCTGTCTTATATGCCAGCATTGGTGTTGAGCCCATTTCTTTTTCCCTTGTTTTAATGAGGATACCTTACAGAATGTGAACCAAAGTTCTTAGTGAGATACCAATATTAATCTGGCTTTCTGGCACAAGGTTATATCCTTTAATTTGGCTGAAAGTCTTAATAGCAGGGCTTTGTGAAAGGCTTTACATAGTCTTATTTCTTGTTCTTTGTGATATAGAAGCACTTCTATTTTCAAACACGGCTTATGACTTCCCCATTTTTGTTTGCATTCTTCTTTTTCTTGTTATGCCTTACCAAAGGCAGCAAGGTATATATATCAATATACCATAACATAACAGCTCTCTCCAACTGCTTCCCATACAGTTAACATCTCCATAGGCACATGGTTGGCTTTCTAAGTTGGCACGAATGACAGTTTTATCAAGAAGTTTGCAACGGCGTAATAAGTATTAGCAGCTTCCAGCCTGCAATGTCTATTTCTTCATCACCAATACCTAGCCTCTGGGTCAATAACACATGATTTAGGTTTTTGTTATGTCAGAACCCTACTTTTAGGTACTAAATTTTTATTCTAGTTAAGATCAAGTTAAAGCTTCTACCTCAAAACTAAGTGGCTCAAACAAGCTTATTTCACTTTCATAAAATAATCAGTATCGATAGGCAGTCTGCTCTACTTGGACAGTTCTGCCAACTTGTCAGGTGTGTCTAAGGTTTTTACAGTGGCTGCCATGTCTATCCAGCAAAAAGGAAAGATGAGAACCAATAGAGGAATGTTGGTAAATGTATCCAGCTAAGTGGCCATGTGCCCAGGAAGAATCAACAGATTCAAGAGGAAGACCGTCAATCTATATGCAACTTAACATGCAAAAAACCAGATGATCCAATTAATAAATGGGGGAAGTTATAAACAGACATCTCTGCAAAGGTGACATCTAGATGGCCAACAGACACATGAAGATGTTCAACATCACTCATCATCAGGGAAATGCAAATCAAAACTATAATGCAACATCACCTTACACCTGTCAGGATGGTTACAATCAAATTTACAGGAAACAAGTGTTGGTGAGAATGTGGACTGAATGGAACCCTCTTGCACTGTTGGTAGGAATGCAAATTGGTATAGGCACTGTGAAAAAACAGCAGGAGTTTCCTCAAAAAGTTAAAAATAATACTACCCTATGATCCAGCAATCATACTACTAGATGTACCCAAAGAACATAAAACACTAATTCAAGGGGATACCTGCACTGCTGTGTTTTTAGCAGCATTATTTACAATAGCCAGACTGTGGAAATGGCCAAAGAGTCCATCTGTAGATGAATGGATAAAGAAGATGTGGGAGAAATATATATACACATGCATACACACAATGGAATATTGTTCAGCCATAAAAAAGAATGAAATCTTGCTATTTGCAACACCATGGATGGAGCTAGAGGATATAAGGCCAAGCAACATGAGCCAGTCAGAGAAAAACAAATAGCATATGATTTCACCAATATTTGTAATTTAAGAAACAAAACAAATGAGCAAAGGGGAAAAAAAGGAGAGAGAGACAAAGAAACGGACTTTTAACTACAGAGAACAAACTGATGATTACTGGAGGGAAAATGAGTGGGGGGAAGGGTGAAATGGGTGATGGAGATTAAGAGTACACTTATTGTGATGATCACTGAGTAATGTGTAGAATTGTTGAATCACTATATTATACACCTGAAACTAATATGCCACTGTATGTTAACAATACTGGAATTGAAAGAAACAAAGCGAGAAAGAAAGAATGAACAAACACTGGTATAAGAAAAAAGAAGAAGAAAGAAAACCTGCAGTCTACTATAGCTTTAGAGCACATGATCAAAATCATATATACAGAAACAATGTGATTTAATAAACAATATTCTATATCAAACAATGACATAATATGCTATGATATGTTCAAATGAACTGCTATAAGCCCTACTAAGATTTAACAGATTAATAAATCCATGTCTATATCCCAGATGTTTAGTTCTTTGATGTTACAAATAGTACTGTGGCAATTAAAAATAGAGTACTACTTAGCATGAATAACCCATAAAATTATGATTTTGGACACCAGTAACAGGTAAATAGTAATAGCTTAATCTTGAAATAAAATCAGTAACTTCATTCAATTATGAAAATTTTCTACATTACAGGCATAGAACAAAAAGAACGGAAAAATGAGGTATTTTGGCATTATTTCAGAAATCATCGGCTTGGATGCTTGTCATATGACCCAACAATAGACCTATATAGTACCTTTGGCTAATATGAGTTGAAAAGATTAATCAAAGCTATAAAATTGACGATGTCATTGGCTTTCGAAAGCACTCAGACTTCTGGATTTAGGACCACTTGGAAAACTTTAGTAAGATTTTGGTGACTAACAAATGACATTTTACTGAATCAGAATAAAAACTTACATGGTTAGGTATATTTTAAGTAATTCATTTAACTGATATTACCTGCATCTTCACATATCTTTTCTTCCCTCCTCCACCCTTTGAGTGACCAATCCTCTAGCTCTGTTGGGGTTCCTTTCACCAAAGGAATGTTGAAGGGTTTCTTCCTCCAGATGCCTTCCCTTCAGCCTTTCCTCTCCTGGGGGCCCTGCTATCAGCAACTCCAACTACTGCTAGAGGAGCTCTCTTCTCCCAATCACTGACAAAGTTCTTAAAAGTGGTCTTTATTTCTTCAAATTCCTTCATTTCTATTCTCCCCTCACCTTTCTACAAGGTTACCTCCATCCACAGCACCCCTGAATCTTCTCTCACATGGTCAACAGAAAGTGCCATTTCCTTTAGTCCTGACCATGCTTTATTTGTTCTCATCTAACTCTGACTATGGTCACCCCACGACCTACTCATTGGCTGCTGTGATACCTCATTTTCCCTCTTTCATCCTACTTTCTGATCATTTTTCCCCAGTTTCTTTTGCTGGCCCATCTTTATCTACTTTTGGATGCCAACTTTCCTCATGAGCTAGTCCTTGGCCATTTTAAGTTCTCATGCAGTTCATTCTCTCTAGTCAATCCCATCCTTGCCCTTTGTTTCCATTTCTTTCTGTGCCTGGATGACTAACAAGTGTATACATTGGGGCCAAGCCTCTTCTGAGCTTTGGGGCCTTGTATCCATCTGCCCACATGATACCTTCTCATGGATCTTTCTATGACACCTCAGACCCAATATGTCCCAACAATATGGGCATCTCACCCAAGCTTGGTTCCCTTTCGGTGTTCCTTACCTCAGTAAATGGCATCCTCCCCCAACAAGGGGCTCACCTCATAAAACTAGAAATGAGCAAAATTTTGTGGCACCATAGCCGGGATATTTGACACCTGGAATAACACCACCTTTCTCAACACAACAAAATTATTTTCAGTAATAATCATGAAATGGAATAAATAATAATCAAGATTACAACAGAAACTCAGTGAAAACTGTTTTTGTTGAACTTTGCATATACACAGTCATGCTAAGCTAGAAATTAAATAATGTTTATGATTAAAATTAAATTACATTTATAGTAAAAAATGAAAAAAATAATTGCTTCATACATTTAAAGGACGTTAATTTATTTTTTGTAAAAATGGGGAAAACTGCACCTACATATTGGTTGTTGCAGCAATGAATAATAATGTAGATTCTGTTGCTGAGCCTTAAATTCTGCAAATTTGTCAAAGTCAAAATTGATCTTCACGTATTCATGCTTAATAGACAGTACAGGAGATTTGCCAATCTTTCTTCACTCAGAGTTAAGGAACCTTTTAATTAATTTTAATTTTCAAACTTTTCTTTGACGTGAAACAACAGATATACAAATGAGTTGAGGGAAGCCTTAAAGGGTAGATTTAAGGTGGAAATTCACAAAGAAATTCACATTTCACATACACAGAAAAATGCAGCTCTGCCTGTGTCACTGTTTCTTCAGAATCTATACTAGCAGATTTCAATTGTTCCACAGTCAAAAAATTTTAAACATAAGTGAAAACTCCAAGTGGTCACTTAGAATGACAGAATTGAAATGATTCAAGTTCTTTTTTCTTCATCTCTACAGTTACTGTGCTGTCATCCTTTATTTCACATCTATTGTCTAGAGGCAGGCATATGTAGTATGGTTGGGACTAGAAATACAAAATGAACCCAAAATGAACAAAAAGGATCCTGAACCTTTAGGAACTTACTGCCAAATGAACTCATATAATTGCATTTACACATGTGAAGTGTGTGAGCCAGACTTGTAACTGGGAGAATTCCAAATTTTAATCTCCTCTTAGACTATAAAAGACAAACTATAAACATGTGCTAATATAAAGCCACATAAACATTATCATTAATTCAACAGTAACTACAGAAATTGCTAGAACTTAGACCAATAAAAGATTTCTCTGGAAAAAATGTTTTATCACTAACATTTATTTTTGGTATGATGGAACTATTTGTATCCTGATTACAGTGATGCTCCCTGACTTGATACGGGTCTAACAATTCGTAGAATTGTATCTCAAACAAAGCATATATAAAACCCTATGAGATACTCACATATATAATACATATGTTAAATTACACACACATATAGATATAGATATAGATATAGATATATAGATATAGTAGAGGTCATTATACAAGTGTAATGCATTTGTCAAAACTCACGGAACACTTAAAATGAGTGAATTTTATGTATAAATTATTACCAGAAGTGTTTTTCATTAAAACATTCTGGAGCATAATGATAATGAAAAAGAGATCACTTTTAGTGGGTTGTATTTACATTTTAAATGTTCTACAAACAATATTCCTCCTTATTACCTAGACCCAGGGTAGATGGTTCCCATAGTCCTACGCTTAGTACACCACTGGAGACTTAACATCTCTTATCCCTACCACCAATATCCAAATGGATCCTAAAGACAACTAAATCTAATAATTTAAGTATATTACAAAATTTCCAATGTCTCCATTTCTTTTTCTACCCTGAGCCACTATCAGATCCTGCTAAGACTCATGCAAAAACTCTGTATGTGGGAATCTCTCCACATCTGTTCATGCCACTCTAATCCATTCTACACAAAGCATCTCAAGCAATATTTGTAAAAAAAGCAGAATTTGCTATGTTGTATCCTCTTTTAACATCTTTCAATAGTTTTGCAATAGCTCTTACAATAAAGTTAAAATCCTAACCAGAACCTAAAATCCTACATTACCGGGTCCCTACCTGCTCTTTCATTTCCATCCCAAATCATTTGCCCCCTTATTTTGTGAGTTCTATCTACCATGACTATGGTAGCTAATTTTCTTCTTCTCCCTCCTTTTCCACAGAACCCCTCACTACCCTGACCCCAAGCACCCAGAGCAGGAGAAGGTGGCTGTGGCTGAACTAATTAGAAATACTCACAATGGACTATGAGTCTTGAACAGGTGGTCAAAGGAAGAGAAATAGGGAGGTTTCATTCTTAGCAGCAACATTGGTCCAGCAATAACTCCAATTTTGCCCAGTAGAGAGGGAAGTGTATGGTTGGAGTGCTTTCAATTCCTGGTTAAATGTAGATATTGGGCAGGCCAACACCCCACATCTTTTCAGTCTTTGAGAATGGCACTAATCTCTTCCATTCCATTTGGGATATGGTATTGCTTATGCTTTACTATCTTGGCTAGAGCAGGGGCTGATGTATTACACAGAGGAGATAGTTTTAGTCTTTAACTTGACCTTTCCTATAATAATGTCTCTTATTCTGGAAGTCAAGGAACTCTGGTGAGAATCCTTCCAGTTTCTAAGAAAAATATCCATTGGGTAGATGTGTGGACTAATTGGACTCATTGTGAGACACACTGAGGCCAGATCTCCATTTATCACCTGGTTTCCTTAAGTCTCTATTCTAATAGAAGGGTGGTAACTGTTCTGTAGAGCTCTTGGGTTAAGTGTCAGCTTAGGACTGATATTCAATAAACCAAAACTTTGGGGATTCTTTTTCCAGTGTACAAGCATGTACACAGCTAAGCATGTGCACAGGTGTGTCACTTTGGGAAGGATCTAAAAGAATAATTATTATATACACTTGCTGTGGCATTGTAGCATCCTTCCTCAGAAAGATTTGACCTTTCCCTTAATTAATGAACTTTGATTCTGAGAGCTAAGTGAGATATAAAAACTATTTAGGGAATCATGACTTAACACCAGAGTAATTGACATCAGCATTCTTTTCATCCATTTACACACATATATACATATGCACACAAGCACATATTGTTTTTTTGTTTGTTTGCTGACTTTACCATCATCTTATCTTGCTTCCAAGAATCATATGGGCTATTTATTTATTATTGTCATAGATCCTTGCAGTCCAGGACTTGTGGTTGCAATTTTGACTTTGATGTCCATCATAGGATTTTATCCTACCTTGCCTCTGATGGTTAAATGCTACCACTGACACTGGCCTCTGTATATTCAAAATTCTGTAATCTTTATTGACTTCGGGAATCTCAGAGTCAGACTAGGCTACAGAAAACAGTACTAAACCTATTGGAGTTGCTGCTGCCTCCTCTCACCAGCGTGTTTCTTGTTGCCTTAGTTAAGGTGATATCCTCTAGTCTCACTTAGTAATGTAGCCATCTAGTGTGTTTCTAAGTCTTGTATAATAAATCCCTTTTTAGCATGTTCACTTCCTCTAGTATTTAGACCCCTTCTTTAACATCTTCCCAAACCGTTTTCGCATCTCACTTATTTTAATGAGGGCCATCATTTTTGCCAATTTTCACCAGTTTATAGGACAGGTACAAGTGCCTTTGTCAGAGCATTCAATTCTGAATCACAGTTGAACGATGGTCCTCAAGCTTTAGTGTCCACTATAGTCACCTGGAGAGTTTGTTAAACTATAAATTTCTGGGAATCATCTCCAGAGTTTCTGATGCAGGTCTGTGTGGGACCTAAGAATGTGCATTTCTAACAACTTCCCAGGTGAGGCTGATCCTGCTTATAATGAGGACCAATCTTGAGAACTAAGGTACAGAGTGATATCATATGAACAAACTCTTCTTTTTTCCAGCTTCATATTGTCCATTACCTCAGCTAGCAACCATAAGATCCGCTCCCAGGTGCTGCTAATATATGACATAAGGTTCAGGGAGATCTGGAGTTTCAGTATTATCAAGCCATTAAATATCAGAGTAAAGGGAAGAAACAAGTATAACATGATTTTGAATTTTCTATCTTCCATGTCTGAGCAGAGAGTGGTGCTATTCCTAAGAGAAAGAAAGGCAATGGCTAAGATTGAGGGTTGTGAATATGGCAGGTTCAGGTTTGTACCTGAGGTGTATCAACTTGAAGAAGTGTAGTAAGTAGAAGGATATAGGAGATTTGAGCTAAGCAAGAGATATGTCTAGGAGATACAGGGTAAGGATTTGGAATAAATGGGTTCAACATGGTTGGAGTCATAGGAGTGAATGACATCACCCAGAGAGACTATGGGTATAGAGAGGAGGTAGGATAAAGGATAGGGATGGAACACTGGGGGAAATACCCAAAATTAAGATGGATATTTGCACAAAGGGGAGTCTTGTAGTTTAATCAGAGCAAAAACTTTGATAGCTAGGAAACTATAGAAAAGGGACTAGCCTACAATGTTAAAAGCTGAAGAATAGTTAAGGAATATGTGCACTCTAAAGAGTCGCTGTCAATGGAAGAAATTATGACACTGGGATTAAATTTACCAATACAGTTTCAAAAAGTTCCATGTTTAGGGAACACCGAAACCTGACCCCAGGGGTTAGTGGGGCAATGAAAGATGTTGTACACTGTTTTTGTTTTGTTTTGTTTTGTTTTTAGAGATGTTTGGCTGCTAAGGAAGCTACAGGGAAATTAGAATATTTGGAAAGTATCTTTTATTTTGAAGTCAGATGTAAAAGGAAAAGAATCCCAATGGATGGAGTACGTGGCAGGAGTTGAAGACAACAGGCTGACTCCTTAGAGTTTACAGCGAGAAAAGAAAAGGAGAATTACAAGTGGATACTACACAGTACTACACAGTCTCAAAGAATTCCCCAGTAATTTTTAATGTAAAAATGAGTAACACTTTTTAAAAATTGTAAAAAACCTTAATGGTTAATATTATACAGAAAATTTCAACTTACATCAAAACACCAGGATAATTTCCCTTTAAAAATGCCAAATATAAAACTATATTGAATTTTCAAGAAATTGTAGTGGCCTAATGCCACTGGTTGTATGTCTGGGGCCTATGAGATGTCCTTCCTGGCCCTCTTTATTTGATCCTTTTATCAGTACATGACTTGAAATCAACTTACCTGGATCCTCTTAGACTAGCCTCATTTAACCCCCTTAACCTCATTAGCCCCCTTTACTACACATTGTTAAATACTATATCCTTGCATTTTTGTCAAGGATCAATAAAAATTTGCCGCATAAATACATGTCAGCATAACTTGCAAAATCATCATTTGAAGACAGTGTATATTTTTACCCTGATGTAAGGACACAAACTTCACCTTCTAATATTTATTTCTAGGAAAAGTGTTTCTCTGCTCTAAAGACATTGTATCTCTTATAATCAGACAATTAAAATAGTGCAAATCTTCCAGTTCTTTCTGTTATAGTGCCAAATAGTTCACTGTTAATTTGTGCTCGGCATATCACTTCTTCTCATTCTTTTCCAATTTCAGCACTATTACTTTAAACCTCTCATTCATCGTGAACTCTTTCAAATACCTTAAAAGTAAAGCAAATATAAATAATATATGCATAAATGCACTAAGGACAAATGCAGTGTTAAACTTAAGTCTGAGATGAGGTTGCCTATTTCCAGTCTGGAAGACTTTGATAAAGTACCATTTGTTGGGGACTGTTAGGTTCTTCAGGTGCAAAATGTGGAACTACAAAAATTACAACCAGTCTTTCTTCAACCATGCAAGATACATTCACCAAAAAGGTGAGATTCATAATACTTTGGAGTGAATTTTCCCGGTTCTTAGGAATTACCAGATGTGAGTGCAAGGAATTCACTCCCCAGTGACTTCAGGACTCACAGAAATCCATAGAAGTCTTTTATGCACAGAAAGAAAAATGGAAGATTAAAGAAGATAAAATAAAATAAAATAAAATCTGAGTACATTCAATATGAATTGCGATAAGGATAGAGACCTTACATTATCCCAATTATTTCTTCAAAGCAATATTGTAACGTCCATTTTCCTTATATGTACCCAGAGGGCTCAGAGAAAGGACATGCCTCCTACTATTTTAAAAGTAATTTTAAGGACTTCAGACAGTAGAGAGAGAAAAACTAATTCTATAAAGATAAAGCCTCTAGAGAGTTTTTGTTGATATTGCCTTCATGGAAGAGAAGTTTAAGACACAGTGATTATTAAAACAGGAAAACTCATCCACGCTCTCATTAAAGTAGGTAACAAAATGATTTTGCTTAGAGCAACAAATGCGAAATCTCTTAATTTTCTTCCTAAACCATGTGACTCTTTAGCAGCTTAGATAAAAGAAGCAGTTAGAGCAGATGAGGCTCAGATCTCCCGTTAATGCAAAGTAAATTGAATTCTAGAGAATCTTGGTCCTTTCAAGTTGGCTGAGGGTCCCACAGTTCAATACAAAAACCATTATGCTTACTTACCAGGCTACAAAGTCCTCCAAATCATTTATAAGGGCTGAGCCCAAACGAATGGCCCCAAGCTTGCCTGCTTCATTGCCAATAAATCCAAGCCCTCCTCAGACATTATTGAACTGACAGTCATACACACCATGTATCTCCTTTCTCCTCTCTTTTCAAATCTTATAGTTGCCTTTGCTCACTAACTTTTTTTTTTTCCTTTATCTTTATCTGCAACACCCCTCATTCTGGCTTCCAGTGTCACATTCCCACAGTGCTTGACACATACCCAGCTTACTCTGCAATCAACACTGCTCTGTGGGGAAGACCCAGCAATAGATCATAATGTAACCTCACTGCACTCCACCACCTTCCCCTCTGTTCACACCTGGCAAACTCTCCACCAGAAAGATTTAAGATTTCATTCCATCCTGCATACTCATAACTGTAGGACTGGTTCTCTCTTTTAGAGCCAGTACCTGGAGCACTCTGATTTCCACTTATCCAAGCTAACTGGCTTAAGTGATACCAAAAGTAATCCAAATAGAGGACAACCCACAAAACATTTAAATTTAGTTTCAGGGATTATTGTAAAACTCCTCCTATCATCAAAGTAGTGTTATTTTAAATTTGAATTAAACTTACGTCATAATCCTTAAGGGGACACCAAATAGGGGACCATATTGATTAAAACAGTACTGTTTGGATATTGTCCATCACAAATCTTTGAAATGGGTTACATCCGGTATGTTAGATTTCCTGTGTCAACCTGACTGTAGCACCTGCCTAAGCTGGGAATTATGTTTCCCTGAGTCCCTCTTCCATGAGGATTTGGCATAGAGTGGGTGAGTGAGATGAGTTCACACAAGATTCTGGGGACTCAACTACCCCAGCCTGCCCAGGATGGAAGGGTTGCCACTCATACTGGGCGTTCAGTGGCAAAACTGGTGAAGTTTTGCACAAACCAAGAGGTGGGTCACCATTAGAAAATGGGAGTGATGTCAAGATTATCTTGGACTACCATGGGGGTCAGAGTGATGAAGAGATGCAGGCAGCTCCAGCAGGACTGTGCTGTCCTTGCCCTCCTCCTACCCCAGTTCCCTAGCCTACCCAATCTCTGACCCTGCCTCCTATTGGTCAGTGGGAACCTCAGGCCTAGCACCATTGCTTGGCTGCAAACTCATAGACTTAGTGTTCCCCACAGGGGCAGGGGATGCCATACAGGCAGTGGATTCTAGAGCTAACTGCTACTACAGATCTCTTCACATGCTTCCCTTTTGCAGTTCTTCTTCCACAGGCAGATTTGATGTGCTGTTCCAGAGATTCCCACAAGCTCTGACTTGCCCATTCGCACTGGTGTTTGACCCTCTGATGCTCACCTTCTAGAAGTTACACTTCTCAGCTCTTCCTATGTCTATGTAAGCTCCAGTTCCCATATTAAACACCTTATTCCCCATAATAGTTGTGGTGGCTCAGTTCTCTTGATTCAGCTATGACATGCCTGAGTATTGAGTAATCACACTGTGGTACCAAATGATCATCACTCAAGAGTCAGAAGTATATATGAGGAGCCTAATTACATAGTCAACAACAGGTGTCACAGTAAAAAGTAACTCAACCACTTTTTCCTCAGAGAAGTTAATGCTACCAATCTCTTCTCCCACCCTTTCCCCTACCTCCAGTTTTTCTTTTCCATAACTCATTTTTTAAAATTTTGGCATTTATCACAATTTGAGAATTTTATGGTTTTTTGTGTGATTATTAATTCAATGGCAGCTCTTCCTTGGTATCCCACTGAAGGTTCGAATCACCTTTGTACTGTTCAACACCATATACACTGTCTAATTAGAGATTATAAAATGCCTGGCACATAGTAGGTGAACAATAAAGTACAATGAATATGTTAAAGTAAATATATTTAAAGAACAGTGATCTGGAACCTAGGATTCTCTTAAAGGAACACACACTTGCTGATTTGGTCTTTAAGTATTAACCACAATATGTGTCTTAGAAGGAGGAAATAAACACTTCTCTAGTTCTAAACATTGAGAGCCTTTTTACATTCCATCAGTAACATAACCCATGACCAGGTAAATACTTGTCTCCTTTATTTCCTTCAACAAAGAGAATCAATTACAAACTTCTCTGTTAATCCCCTAAGTACAATGCAGAGTCCATTAAAGGCTCAGAAGTTAGTAACCCTGGGATAGAGAGTAATGTTTATACTATTAAATGAATAATGGCTCCACATTGTCTCGAAGAGGAGAATTTTCCTGGGTTGCCATTTGGTTTGTTTGTTAGTAGGTTTTAAATCATTTAACAGGTCAAAAAGATACTATGCCTGGCATGAATACTTATGTTCCGACAAGGCTACGGGGGAGCAGCAGGCTTCAGCAGCAGTTACTAACAATTCGCTTTCTGACTATCACGTTGAGATTTTGCCTTCCACGAAGTTTTGGAAGTCACTGTAAAACTGTAACGCTGCCATGTGCTAAATGGATTTAAAAGGCCATTTCCCAGTCAAAAAGACACTGGGTAAAGGTGCCAGCCCAATGCAAGCTTGCCTCAGCTCTGAGCTGGGAAGTGCAATTCTTAAGGCCAAACATTTTCTAAGTCCACTTCCTATTTCATGTTCAAAGCCAATCCATTTTGGAGATCACTCCCACATTTCTCTAACCAAAGTTGATAATCACTCTGAGAGTATTAGCCAGAAACAGAACTTTCTTACTATGTCCTGGGACCTGGGTATCAGCCCAATCTCCTAGCCACCTCTATTCATCTGAAGTTCTCAAAGAGGTGAGTATCCAGAATGACGACAGAAAGTCCGCAGGAGTCTCCGTTAGCAAGCCAGGTTCAGCAGTCACCACACTTCCTTTACTGAGCAGGGAAGTTAACAAACCCACCTTTTCCACAGAAAGGTACCAGCATGTCATGGTGACTGGGTCCATGAAACAACCATTGGGCCTCTGAGAAGTCACCCAAACGCTGCATTCGCTTCACAGATGGGAAAATGGAGACGCGAGCAAAGAAAGGGACAGTTACGGACTTTTCTTTCAAAAAAAAAGGGGGGTAGGGCGCCTGGGTGGCTCAGTGGGTTAAAGCCGCTGCCTTCGGCTCAGGTCATGGTCCCAGGGTCCTGGGATCAAGGCCCACATCGGGCTCTCTGCTCAGCAGGGAGACTGCTTCCTCCTCTCTCCTCTCTCTCTGCCTGCCTCTCTGCCTACTTGTAATCTCTCTCTCTGTGTCAAATGAATAAATAAAATCTTTAAAAAAAAAAAAAAAAAGGGGGGTAAACGAAGGTTATATCTCTTCTTGGGTCATGATTCTCAGTGCCAGATAGAAACCTGCTTTGTGGGAGCCATGGGTCACCCGGGGAGATGAAAGCACCGAAGACAAAGATGCTGTGACTTGGTAGGGTTCTGTTCGGGTGTTTCATGGCTCCCTGGACCTGGACGCCTTTGATGGACTGAGCGAGTGCTGCTCAGACGGGCCTCACGTAGCAGAAGTCAGGGCAGGCCCAGGCGAGCTCCATCCCCCTGCTCTGGGCATCTAAGTTTCAAGTCTACTGCCTCACCTCAGCCAGTCAGCTGCTCCTGTCTGGGATCTTGGATCTTTAAGGAACAAAAATTAAAATGCAGGGACAGTTGAGAAGTGATTCAGTATGAGAGCAGAGTGCTGCCACAACTGTGAGTCCACGGGGAGGAATCTGAGGTCCAGGGGCCCAGGCAGCAAGTGCCCGGGGCCAGGGCCGCCTCTGAACCAGACAATTCCAAAGCGTGACTTGTTTCAGACTGGGATCTGCTCCAGCCTGTCCTTCTAAATGCTTCACCATTCTCAGTTCCTGCTCTTTTTCCAAATCTGGTTCTCTGGCTTTCACTGGATTGAGAGATAATGTATTATTCCTCTTCTACCGATTTTGCTAGAGCAGATTTGTGACTTCACGGTCTGCCAGTGGCAGTTATGGGGAGTCAGAGAAGAGCTTCTCGACAAGATAAATGGGGTCTAGTGTTGGCTTAGCTGCCCGATGGCTATGTGGCCTTGGGCAAGTTGGTCTCCTTTACTAGAACTCAGCTTCTTCATTCTATCAGAAAAGCACACTGGATAGATGGTTCTTGTCACGACTATGGTGTTAGTGCCATCTTTTGTTTAGGACACTATTATTGATGCCTAAGAGGATGTCCCTACAGTTCTTAATATCTCCAATGAATTAATTCAATTTAACAAATCTACTGAATACACATTCCATGTCAGGCATGCTAAATGCTGGAAATACAACAATGAAGAGATCAGTCATGGTTTCTGTCCTCTTCAGGATCATGAGGAAGACAGAAATGACTGCCAGTCAGTTACCATGGTATGGAATAAACATCACACTCTAGCAAGGACAGGGTGTGCTCAGACAAGGTTCAGTGGGGCCCTATCCAGACTCTGGCAATCAGGGAAGTTTCTGCAGAAATTGTGACTTCTAAGTTCTTATGGAAGAACTGCAGGATGTTAGATATGGTGAGGAGACAAACTGTTCCAAATCTAAGGGACAGCACCAGTATGGAGTGTCAGGAGGAACTGAGAGGTCAGAGCCACTGCGCCGAAGAGATGCTGGTGATGGAAAGAGGTAAGTCGAGGCCAGATCAGATGGGGCGGGCCACATGCGGGTTTTCCCTTAAAAATTAGGAGACTATTTTAGAGATCAACTCTAATTCCTCCCTTTCCTCCCTTCACCAAGTTAAGAAAGTAAACAGATGTGTTTTAGAATGATTTGCATGAACAACAATGTTGCATAAAAACATATTTTCAGAGTTAACCAGGAAAATTAAATTCTCCATTCGTTGAGCCCCTAATTCCCTGACATTTCTCTGGGGGTGCGTGTGGAATCTGTTCCTGGAAGAGTGCACACATGACCCTCTGTACTGAGCTTCTCAGCAGGTCAGAAGGCATACCTTTCTGCTCACCTAGCTCATGCTGGGGTTATTTGATGCAGATTTTCAAAACTGGCTCCTGGATTACAAAGGCATGAAACTGATAAGGAACCTCACTGAAACAAAGCAGTTTTAACATCTGCTCCCCTGGGTTCCCTAGAGCACCTTTTGCCCAGAGGGCACTGCCTTAAAATATCCACTCCCCTTTGATCTTCGGAGCAGATAAGAGTTTTGCTACAAGAGAAGTAGAAACATTTCGACAAGAGTGCATGTTGCCATTTTCGCCTAGAATGTGCTCTGTGGAATCCCTAAACCAGCTTTAAGCACTTATAACTGTATTTCCTTAATCATTCCCTTGTTCTTAGGAGTCCTCATTACTCACAAGGTCTTCTCTTTTGACAAGGACAGTGTCTATCCACATGTCTCCGAACACTTGACACGCAGGACCCCACATGCGTAAGATCAGATCTTGCCCAGTGAGACAGCACCGCCACCCAGCTTGCCCTGAGCTCTGCCCTCCCGGCAATGCCACTGGTTTGCCCTGCTATTTTTTTTTTTAAGATTTTATTTATTTATTTGACAGAGAGAGAGAGACAGCGTGAGAGGGAACACAAGCAGGGGGAGTGGGAGAGGGAGAAGCAAGCTCCCTGCTAAGCAGGCAGCCGGATGTAGGTCTCGACCCCAGGACCCTGGAATCATGACCTGAGCTGAAGGCAGATGCTTAAGGACTGAGCCACCCAGGCGCCCCTGCCCTGGTATTTTTGATATTCACATTGCACTGTGGGCTCCCACTGAGCCTGCTGTCAGTGAAATCTCTAAAGCTTTATCCCAGGTACTGAGATTTAACTACCTCTCCCCTTCCCCCCACGTACAATTTGACTTCTGAACCCAAGGGCAAGACCTTCCATTTATCCCTATTAAATTTCATCTTGTTAGATTCAGGCCATTGTTCCGGCCTGTCTAAATCATTTTGGATCTTGGCCCTGTCAGCTGTCTCCCTCTCTGCTTTACATCTTCTGCAAATTTGATCATCATGCTTTCCATGTGTTAACCTAAGTTATCAATGGAAGAGTTGGGACAGAGACAAGGACATGGCCCTCTAGGTCACTGGAGATCGCTCTTCAGGTTGACGGTGATCAATCAATCAGTATTCACTGAGTACTGTCTTTCATCCAGGTTCCAGTTCACTGAGCTACGTTATCATCCAGCCCGCATTTCTCCATTGAGTCCCCTCCAATTTCAGGGGGTACTTTGTCAAACATCTTGCTGCTATCCAGATACACTCTGTTAGAATGCCCCTTTATCTAATAATATAGGCAGACTAGGTGCAGAAAATCTATGAGCGGGACTGCAAACATTGATCAATATGGCTTATGTAGAGCAGGATTTCTAGAACAAGGTAGCGACAAATATAGTTCTGTCATGCCACCAGAACACGAGCTCCTTAAAGCCAGGAATGTCTCTCTGCAAGTTTTGCTCATCGCTATTTCTCCAGCACCTAGAGAAATAGTTAATGATAGCAGACACTCAGAAATGTATTACATGATTTCATTAATGAATATAGTTTGGGGTTAGCTGTAACCTAACCAATCCAAAAAGCAACACCTCTGTGTATTTCTAAATGAAGAAATGATAAGATAGGATGCTTCGTTTACTTTTTGTCACCTAGATCGGTGGTTGCTCTACTATAGCCCAAAGGCCAAATCAGGCCAGTTTCCTAGTTTTGTAAAGAAAGTTTCATTGGGGGGCGCCTGGGTGGCTCAGTGGGTTAACCCTCTGCCTTCAGCTCAGGTCATGATCTCAAGGTCCTGGGATCAAGCCCTGCATTGGGCTCTCTGCTCAGCAGGGAGCCTGCTTCCCCCGCCACCCGCCCCCAATCTCTGCCTGCCTCTAAAAGAAAGTTTCAATGGAACACAGACACGTTCATGCATTAACATACTGTCTGTGACCCTTTCACACTATCATGGTGGAGTTGAGTATTTGTAACAGAGACTGTTGTCCAAAAAGCTGAAAATATTTACTATCTGGCTTGATACAGAAAAAGTTCATCAGCCACTAGCTAAGGAATTAAGTCTAAACTCCTTATCGCTGAGACTCTCCATGATGTAAGTTTTTGCTAATTTTACTACTGATAAGAGTAATGATCCAGAAAAATACCCCCAAATACATCACGCCTATTGTTCCTTCTGTGCCTTCTCCCACTGCTGGATGTAACCAGGAGGCCATGGTCCTCTGATCTAGGTCTTTTTCAACATTGTACATACACACATGTAAGGACTATATGCAAAACAAACACAATTGTGTACAAATCTTTGCTGAATGTCTACAATAGGCTGAGCACTATATTAGACACTTAACAATTATCTTCATAATAGTCTTGCAAGGTAAATAATATTATCTCCTTTTTCTACTGAGAAAACTGAGGAATTAAGCAGCTTACCCAATGATTCATAGAGAATAGAGGATTTACCTGAAGTTTGAGCTAAGGTTTGTCAGAATCCACTTGTAATTTGGTTTGTTTTTGCTTATTGCACGTTCGGAAATAAGCCAGTTTACAAAAAAGGAAAAGGGACATGTCCAATTTTATAGAAATCTTGATTTGGGGCTTAAAATATAATCAAGTTCATTTTTTTAAAATCTTCTATCGATGTTTAAGTCAGCCAAAGTCAATTTTATTTTGAAAAGTCATTAACTAGCGTGAATTTAAACAATAAAATCAATTCAGAAACTATTCATTCAGTTAAAAATCTGAGAGAGCCACATTAACGCAATTGTATTTGAACTATCCCAAGTTCATTCATATCCACACTCAATCATACTGCGCTCTCCACTCAGGCAGCTCCCATCCCATCTGCTGACGCACAGATGGACTGGTCTGTGCACACGAGCCTTTCTTTCTCTGTTGAGTGCAATGGCAACAATGACGAACCTGGGGTGTCTGTCAGGAGCCTAGCACGTAGCTTAGCGCTCCCTCCCGGTATCTTTGGGTGGCAGGTAAGTGACCGGCATTATCTAATCACAATTTCTATTTAGGTCTCTCTACTTCAGATCGCTTCTCTGGCCCAGGCTGGTGGTTTCCCAGCACGAATAACTGGATTTGAGCTTTCCCTTAAGATCACATTTCATCAGCTGCTGGCTCATCTCTTCTGCTGCTAATGCCACAATGATCTTCTCTGGCAAGTTTCCAGACCTCCTTTGATCACCTTAGGGGCTACATCCTAGCCAGGCTTTTCTCTCTATCCCTGACCCTTCCATATGCCCTTATCCCCCACAAGCTCCAGCATCAACCCCCTGGCCAGATTTAATTTCTTATGCATGTCTATTCAAGCAGACATGAAAACAAAAATAGTATTTCCCTGGAAAGAGCTTCATTTCCCATGGCCAAACATAGCACTGCTCTCACCATCAGGAAGCACTTTCCAGGGTTCGGCTGAATCCCTTGAGTGGACCTGGAGAAACAGTGAGACAGATGTAGAGAAAGGGAAAGAAGTCTTATGTGAAAGCACGTTTAGGATCTTCTGGGTATTTTGTTAAATAAACACCACAGGGTAATTCGGTGTTTATGTAAGGATAAAACCCAACCTTAAAGATGATAGGGCATCAGCGAAATTTAATTACTCCCTCAGGTCTCTGCTGTGCAAGGAAGTGTTCACATGACAACTTGGGTGGCTTGTTTTTTT
>LNAC01001799.1:92378-105532 GCA_002007465.1 Ailurus styani
TCTCAAGGTCCTGGGATCAAGCCCTGCATTGGGCTCTCTGCTCAGCAGGGAGCCTGCTTCCCCCGCCCCCCGCCCCCAATCTCTGCCTGCCTCTAAAAGAAAGTTTCAATGGAACACAGACACGTTCATGCATTAACATACTGTCTGTGACCCTTTCACACTATCATGGTGGAGTTGAGTATTTGTAACAGAGACTGTTGTCCAAAAAGCTGAAAATATTTACTATCTGGCTTGATACAGAAAAAGTTCATCAGCCACTAGCTAAGGAATTAAGTCTAAACTCCTTATCGCTGAGACTCTCCATGATGTAAGTTTTTGCTAATTTTACTACTGATAAGAGTAATGATCCAGAAAAATACCCCCAAATACATCACGCCTATTGTTCCTTCTGTGCCTTCTCCCACTGCTGGATGTAACCAGGAGGCCATGGTCCTCTGATCTAGGTCTTTTTCAACATTGTACATACACACATGTAAGGACTATATGCAAAACAAACACAATTGTGTACAAATCTTTGCTGAATGTCTACAATAGGCTGAGCACTATATTAGACACTTAACAATTATCTTCATAATAGTCTTGCAAGGTAAATAATATTATCTCCTTTTTCTACTGAGAAAACTGAGGAATTAAGCAGCTTACCCAATGATTCATAGAGAATAGAGGATTTACCTGAAGTTTGAGCTAAGGTTTGTCAGAATCCACTTGTAATTTGGTTTGTTTTTGCTTATTGCACGTTCGGAAATAAGCCAGTTTACAAAAAAGGAAAAGGGACATGTCCAATTTTATAGAAATCTTGATTTGGGGCTTAAAATATAATCAAGTTCATTTTTTTAAAATCTTCTATCGATGTTTAAGTCAGCCAAAGTCAATTTTATTTTGAAAAGTCATTAACTAGCGTGAATTTAAACAATAAAATCAATTCAGAAACTATTCATTCAGTTAAAAATCTGAGAGAGCCACATTAACGCAATTGTATTTGAACTATCCCAAGTTCATTCATATCCACACTCAATCATACTGCGCTCTCCACTCAGGCAGCTCCCATCCCATCTGCTGACGCACAGATGGACTGGTCTGTGCACACGAGCCTTTCTTTCTCTGTTGAGTGCAATGGCAACAATGACGAACCTGGGGTGTCTGTCAGGAGCCTAGCACGTAGCTTAGCGCTCCCTCCCGGTATCTTTGGGTGGCAGGTAAGTGACCGGCATTATCTAATCACAATTTCTATTTAGGTCTCTCTACTTCAGATCGCTTCTCTGGCCCAGGCTGGTGGTTTCCCAGCACGAATAACTGGATTTGAGCTTTCCCTTAAGATCACATTTCATCAGCTGCTGGCTCATCTCTTCTGCTGCTAATGCCACAATGATCTTCTCTGGCAAGTTTCCAGACCTCCTTTGATCACCTTAGGGGCTACATCCTAGCCAGGCTTTTCTCTCTATCCCTGACCCTTCCATATGCCCTTATCCCCCACAAGCTCCAGCATCAACCCCCTGGCCAGATTTAATTTCTTATGCATGTCTATTCAAGCAGACATGAAAACAAAAATAGTATTTCCCTGGAAAGAGCTTCATTTCCCATGGCCAAACATAGCACTGCTCTCACCATCAGGAAGCACTTTCCAGGGTTCGGCTGAATCCCTTGAGTGGACCTGGAGAAACAGTGAGACAGATGTAGAGAAAGGGAAAGAAGTCTTATGTGAAAGCACGTTTAGGATCTTCTGGGTATTTTGTTAAATAAACACCACAGGGTAATTCGGTGTTTA
Source organism: Ailurus styani (assembly GCA_002007465.1). Lineage (NCBI taxonomy): Eukaryota > Metazoa > Chordata > Mammalia > Carnivora > Ailuridae > Ailurus > Ailurus styani. Next base: position 94,144 of record LNAC01001799.1, read on the forward strand.
TGTAAGGATAAAACCCAACCTTAAAGATGATAGGGCATCAGCGAAATTTAATTACTCCCTCAGGTCTCTGCTGTGCAAGGAAGTGTTCACATGACAACTTGGGTGGCTTGTTTTTTTTATGGTATTGCTTCTCTCCTCACATGCAAGTGTAGATAAAAATGGCTCGTGGCTGGAGCTGAGTGCCCATCATGAATAGAACCCATCCCACCCACACCAGCCCTCACCCAGCAAAAAGCAATTCATGTCAAGTCCACGTGCTTAGCCAATGGGCTCCAGGAAGAACTGACCAGGAGACCAGTTGCTATGGGGCACCGATGCCACAGCAGGCACTGGCAGAGTCCCACGGTTTCTCAGGAAACAGGAGTGAGGGCTTCTAAAGGAAGGAAGCCACAGCTAGTCTCTTTTTTAAAGTGTCCTGTGAAGGGGTTTATGCAGGATGGGTAAGGTAGGTAGAATTCTTTCTCCTTAGCACAGAAACCCCAAAAGAGCTCTTGTAGTTTCTCAAAAAAAATCTTGGAATCACTTCTGGGCCATAGGACTTTGGTTAAAGGACCAGAGAAGGTCTGCAGCTTTTGTGTACATACACTCTTCCGTCTGAGCTCTCTAGTCCCTGTCTCCAATAAGCAGTCCACACAAAAGGCTACATCTGTCCCCACAGTCTGGATGGAGCCTGCTTGAGTCAGAGCTTCCCTAAACGTAGATCAACCTACTCCATACCACATTCACCCTGAACACCATTTCAGGCCAGAGTCCTTTGTTAGTTGAGTAGACTCACAATGAATATAATGGTCTCTCTGCTTCCTAAAATTAGAAAGCATTATGTGGTTATGGATGGTTGCTTACATTTAATTTCACAAAGAGGTGAAGAAATAGATCTCTTCTTGGGATGATGGGCTTTCTGGACAATTAGTATGATATTTCTTTGAGAATTCAAATTCATGGAATTAGGAAATCAAGGTATATATGCTATACCAGTGACTTCACCAACTCTGGACCACAGTTTCCCCAAGAGAAAAACAATGGTGGGCCAGGGAGGGAGTTGTGAAATGACTGAGCACTAGATAACTGAACTCGACTCTGCTTCCTGCAGCCTCCCACCCCTAACAATTGCTTTCCTGCGACCTGATCACTGAAAGCTCCACTATGCCTCTATTGACTGAAGACCAGAGATAGTCCTTGATTCCTGCTCTCCTTCGCCCAAGACTCGCCTCAAATCACACCAACCGTGACATGCTATTGATCCACCACCTGGGTGTTTCTGTGTGTTTCCCCCCCTCACCATCCCTGGCACTTTTGCCTCGGTGGCATAGTCCCTTATGTTTCTCCTGATTGGTAGCATCACTTCTTATTTGGCATCACTCTCTCAGGTGTCCACACCCAAGTCCTAAACACCCCACCACTACAAATCCATATCACCTAGAAAAAAATATAACTTCTCTAAAATACAAATACATGCACACTAATGTTTATTACAGTATTATTTGCAATAGCCAAATTATGAAAGCAGCCCAAGTATCCATCTATAGATGAGTAAACAAAGAAGATATGTGTGTGTGTGCGCGCATGTGCGCACGTGCAGTGCAATATTATTCAGCCAATGAAAAGAATGAGATCTGAGCGCCTGGGTGGCTCAGTGGGTTAAAGCCTCTGCCTTCAGCTCAGGTCATGATCTCAGGGTCCTGGGATCGAGGCCCACATCAGGCTCTCTGCTCAGCGGGGAGCCTGCTTCCTTCTCTCTCTCTGCCTGCCTCTCTGCCTACTTGTGATCTCTCTCTCTGTGTCAAATAAATAAATAAAATCTTTAAAAAAATTCTTTATGAAAAGAATGAGATCTTGCTATTTGCAACAACATGGATGGAGCTAGAGAATATAATGCTAGGCAAAATAAGTCAGAGAAAGATAAATACCATATGATTTCACTCATATGTGAAATTTAAGAAACAAAACAAATGAGCAAAGGAAAAAAGAGAGAGAGACAAACCAAGAAACAGACTCCTAACTATACAGAACAAACTGATGATTACCAGAGGGGAGGTAAGTAGGGGGGGATGGATGAAATAGGTGATGGGATTTCAAGAGTATACTAATGGGGCACTTGGGTGGTTCAGTGGGTTAAGCCTCTGCCTTCTGCTCAGGTCATGATCTCAGGTCCTGGGATCGAGTCCAGCATCGGGCTATCTGCTCTGCAGGGAGCCTGCTTCTCCCTACTCTCTCTGCCTGCCTCTCTGCCTACTTGTGATCTCTCTCTCTCTCTCTCTCTCTCTCTCTCTCTCTGTGTCAAATAAATTTAAAAAAGGAGTATACCTATGATACGTACTGATTGATGTATAGAACTGTCAAATCACTATATTGTACACCTGAAGCTAATATAACACTATGTTAACTACAGTGGAATTAAAAAAAATAATTTAAAAAAATATGAGCATAGTATTCCTCTGGTTAAAATACTTCAAAGCCATTCTATACCTAGAAAATAAAGTCCAAGTGTCTCCTCAGATCCATTTCTCTCTGTATCACAGAATCTAGCTAATGTATATATGATTTGGACTTTTGAAAAGGGATAATACATTGATTAAATTGAACTTTTTAATTTTGATAATAATAATAGATTCACATGCAGTTTTAAGAAATACTAGACAGACCCCCTGCCTCCTTACACAGTCCATAACGGTAATATCCTAAAAAACTAGAGTATAATATCACAACCAAGATACTGACTTTGATATCCTTAGGATAAAGAACATTTTTACCACCACAAAAATCCCTTTTATTGCTCTTTAATAGCCATACATACTTACTTCCACACCATTCCCCAATCTTTGTCTCTAATCTCTGACAACCACTAATCTGTTCCCCATCCTTAAAATTCTATACTTTCAAAAGTGTTATATAAATAAAATTATACAGTATGCAACCTTTGGGGATTTTTTTTACAAGGAGTAATTCTCTGGAAAGTCATCCAAGCTTTTGCATGTGTCAATAGTCTGCTTCCTTTTTATTGCTGAGATGTATTCCATAGCACGAATATGCCACGATTTGCGTGATCATTCATCTGGTGAAGGACTTTTGGGTCGTTTCCAAATTCTGACTGTTACAAATAAAACCACTATGTGCACCCATGTACAGATGTGAGGGTGAGTTTTGATTTCTCTGGGACAACTGGCTCCAAGCACAATCTCTAAGTTGTATGGCATTTGCATGTTTGGTTTTATACAGAAGTACCAAACTATTTTCCTATATGGTTGTAGTGTTTTATATATTGACAATAGCAATGTATGAGTGAACCAATTTCTCTATACCATTACCAGAATTCGATGCTGTCACTATATTTTTTTAAACTTTAGCTTTACTAATAAGAACGTAGTATATCTCACTGTCGCTTTAGTTTATATTTCCCTCATGACAAATGTTTGTGGACATCTTTGCACGTGCTTGTATTGTTATTCCTTTTGATAAAATGTCTATTCATATCTTTTGCCCATATTGTCATTGGATTATTTGAGCTTTTTTTTTAACTGATGAGCTTTTATTAGTTACTTGCATATTCTAAATACTAATTCTTTATTAGATATGTAATTTTCAAATATTTTCTCGCAGACTATAGCTTGTCTTTTCATGCTGTCAACAGGGTTTTTTACAGAGGAAAAACTTTTAATTTTGGATAAGGTCTAGTTTATCAATTTTTCCTTTTATGGTCTGTGCTTCTGGTGCCATGCCTGAGTTTTTTTGCATAACCCTTGATCCCAAATATTTTCTATTTCTAAAAGTTTTATAATTTTACATTTTACTTTTAGTTCCATGATCCATTTTGAGTTAATTTCCATAAGGTGTACGGTTTAGATCAAGAGTCTTTTATTCTTTTCCTTTTTGTCTCCCCCATCACGTCCCCCACCCAATAAACGTCCAGATTGCCCTAGCACCCTTTGTCAAAAAGGCAGAAAATTGTAAATGGCAGTGTCTCCATTTCATCTCCTCCCTTGGTTTCCTATCAAGTGAGGCATCCCTTCTCTGGCTTTCATGATTTCCTGCTCCCTCTCTTTTCATCCAGACCTCTAAAAAGGCTTGATTATGGCTTACAGTCTCTGGAGCCTCCTGACTGTGCAATGTCTCTTCAGGAAGCTAGGTACATCCATGGGGCAAGACTGTGAATCTTAAAAAGGCCCCAAGAATTCCAACCAGAACTACCCTCTATACAGCTGGCTCGATTGCCTTGCCTTCTCCCCTACCACCTCCTCCCATTATCCTGATCTTAAAGAACTAAAGAAATAACAACCTTGCCTAGATGTGACAACTCACTTGTGGAAACAGGATTTTTAACCTAACATTTCTGGATTTCCCTGGGCTTGGTTCCCCAATTTCACAGCATATCAGACTGTGTCTTGGCGCCTTGTTACTACTTCATTTTATGGCTACCATATTGAAAGAATTTGTCATGCTCAGATACCTGGCTCATGTAATAGACAAATACTTGTTATATGCTACAGGAAACCATGTGGATCTCTTTTGCTTTCTTCATTTCCCAATTATCATATATGTCACAGCTCTACTCACTCTCAGAATACAAACAGCCTTGATTTAAAATCATCTAAATCTATGTGTGCTTGAGGTAACATTTCCACAAAAGAATGTCAAGGACCATTCCTTTCCTGACACATTCTTGAGGGAAACAGTTTAAGCTGAGATACCATGTGGAGATAAGACGATTATTCAAAAAAATGCCCTGGGAATTCATGGTCTGGTCTTAGCACAATTCAGTCCCTTAGGGTGTAAGAGCATGGCCTCTGAGGTTGATCCTGAATCAGACTATGACTGTTTCTGGTTTTATTTCACTAAACCCTGAATGTAGTCGAGTGGTAGAGCTGAGAGTCCTCTTTATCCATAGGTCCATTTTAATGGGCCCTGTTTTTTTCTGTCTCTGTCCATTTTTATTCAATGTCACTGTCATCCATGAATTTGATCATACTTTGCCTGAGGTGATTTAAGCAAATTGGACATTTTTTTTAATAATAAAAAGCTGACAAATGAAATGTTTAAAAATAGGATGGTGCTGATTCTGAGAATATATCTGGAGTGGATGTGGGAAGAGTGAGAAGGACTCTGTTCACAGCTTTTTAAATGCTCTTCCATGACCCTAAACATTCTATATCCATTAAGAGGTGTCGTCCTTCAGCTTTTTCAAACTATTCAAATGTTTTTTAAGGAAACTATGTGGAAGACTCTGTCATGGGCACCAGTTGGGTGGAGGAAGAAGGTACATATATGAAGTAGCCCCCATCCCTAACTCTTCAACATCTTGGGACTCATACCACCCTTCAATACTTTTCCTGTTCCTGAGAGGTCTCCCCTGATCACTATTATGCAAAAATTTTTCCTTCTTCAAGTGCTTCATAAATTAGTACCCATAACAACTATCTGGCATACAAAAGGCCTTCTGTGGAAACTCTTCTGCAAGATATTTGTGTAGCATTCATGAAATCTTACATTGTTTTTGAGTATTCCTGGTAAAAGTTCTATCTCTATTTCTTCCTCTCTCCTCAAATCATAAATTGTCTCCTGTCCAGGCCATTTTAGTTCACCTACAATTTGAGGAATTTACTTACATGTGCATTGACTATCTGGTCAAACTTTTGGGTTGTTTTTCTAGTTTTCTTAACTTGTTATGCAGTGCTGGTAGCTAAACAGCTTTGTTTACAAGTTGGTTGGAAACTTTCAACAAAATAGAAGTTGAGGTCCTATGTCAGAGTCCTTCTTTTTTCTTTTTCTTTTTCTTTTCTTTTTTTTTTTTCAGAGTCCTTCTTGATGCATGGCTTGGTCACATCTCTTTCTCAAGCTTTCAAAATTATATGACCTATTCTAAAAGATTTAGAAATTTTCATTGCCCTTAATTGCACTTTCTGGAATTTGATAAGGAATCTTCCATGGTCACCATAACTTTACTTTCAATTTTTTTATAATATAATCTTCTAAAGATGTTAAAAGCAATCATTGGGGACCCAAATTTACATTTAAATCAATGAAGTATAATGTTACCAATACAAATTATTTAACTGACGTGCAAACCAGGTAAATAGTTACCTCCAAAATGGACTGTGTTTTTATTTATTTAGGCAATAAAAAAATGTCACCATAACTTACTCCTTTTGGTCAGCCACTGGAAAGTTTCTCTTGTCCTAATATGATGCATCCCAGCTTCCAAACTGCTAACATTTGAAGAAAAAACAGGAGTCTTAGAATCAAGAAATTGTTGCATAATATTTATCACTCTGGAACCTCAGTGACACTCCACACATTGGTGTGAAAAACCCCACCACCAGTTAATTCTGGTAGAAAATAAAGTACAGGAATTCCCTGACAGTTGACTTTGTAAATAGTCTCATCCTTACGTACATAGAAAATATCTAGATTTAAATATTATTTAGATAGAAAACACCCAAGTAAAACACCTATAATAACTGCCATAAAATCTTGTCCTTCACTTCAGGACCCATTTCTGTTCTTTCTGCTACTTCAAATTTTGCCGTGTTTAAAATGACATGAAATGACATAGTGGAGTGGCGCAAATAGTGGATTTGGAGAAGGCAGCTAAAAAATGAAACAAACACATGAGTTTGGATGGGATATGCACCTCTCCCTAGTTTTGTGCATTTCATTATTTCTCCGGGCTTCTGCTTTCTCAAATATAAAAGGTTTTAAAAAACTTACTGAAAGGTGCATTGATTTGCATTGAAGTTATGAAATATCTGGTTGAAATATCTGGTATAGAACAGAATCCAAACATAATAGGTGCTCAATAGGTAGTTCATGATAATATGTGTTTCCTATCATTCATTCTTTCTTTTAAAAGATATTTATTTATTTATTTATTTATTTATTTATTTATTTATTTGAGAGAGAGAGAAAGAGAGAGAGAGAGAGAGAGAGAGAGAATAAGCAGGGAGTGGAGTGGAGGGAGAGGGACAAGCAGACTCTGCACTGAGTGCAGAGCCTGATGTGGGGCTGATCCTGTGACCCTGAGATTGTGACCTGAGCTGAATCAAGAGTCAGACATTTAACCAACTGAGCCACCCAAGTGCTCCACTGTCATTATTACTGTAAGTTTGTTCATGTGCTGGTAAGGTGTGGAGTAGGGGGCGTCCTATAACCTTCTAACTGAGGCCCAGTCTTCAGTGAGTCTGGGGTGTGGACTTCTGAAATGTCTGTCCCTCTGTCGGGAGTTGAACTTTGTCCCTTAGTCTCCTTCCCAGCTCCAATGATCCCAGTCTAAATTCTTAAAATCCTTTCCTCTGTTGATCAGACTTTCATTTATTTTTTCTTTAGGGTGAGTTAGGAAGGCTGAAGTAGGAAGCAGTGGGGCAGAGTTCCCTTCTCCAAGCTGGGATAAGGTTTCAGAACTGCCCTTTCATGAAGTCCTCCACCCTGGAAATTAAACCTTTGCTTGGATAAAGGTACCATACCTACTCTTCCTGCCCCCACCCTTGCCCACCAAGACTGTGTAGAGAGCTTTCTCATACCCTCCCCATGAAAAGCTGATAGGCTTCCTAAAAGAAAATCCTGGAAAACTATGAGGTCCCCTTATGACAGAACAGGAGCTTCTCACTCTCATGCTAGTCCAGACTTAGACTCCAGCAATTCATCAAAATTACGATTTATGTGTTCCTACCAGTTTTTGTCCCCAGCGGCTTCTGCTCTAGGTAAGCAGATCTCAGTTGAAGTATCTCTCCAAATGTATCTGACTCTCCAGATTTCAGGGCTGTGGTTTGCCCTGAAACATTAGTTCTCTGATTGGTCCAAGAAAGTCATTGATTTTCAGCTTGTACAGCTTTTTCTCATTTTAAGGACAAGAGGAATGACTTCCAAGCTCTTAATGTAACAAAGCTGAAACCAGAAATCCCTCCACATGTATTTTGAATCTTGTCTATCCTGCTTTCTCAGGAACCTTACCCAAACCCACTAGTTTCCAATCTTGGCTGTGCACTGGAATCACCTGAAAGGCTTTAGCAACCACTGAGGACTGGGGTCCAACCCTAGAGGGGTTGATTTAATTAGTCTGGGGCTGAGAACAACTGCCCTAATGATCATACACTTTCTAGATCAGAGTGATTTTTATCAAAACTTAAATCAGATCACATCAGTCCATCTGCTTAAAATCCTCCAGTGGCTACACCTAGTGCTTTTAAATGTGGTGTACAAAATTCTGTACAGTCTGGCTGCTAGCTAACTCCCTAGCTCACCCGACATCAGTATCTGTTACTGGACCTCTTTAATTTCCTAAAATGCACTATGCTCCCTTTCACTACACTCATCCATTTCACAAATGCTATTGAACACCTAATATGGTCTAGGCACTGACTGAGATATTGGATATATAGTAGTGAACATAAAAGACCTAATGCCTGTGATTAGGGAGCTCACATTTTTGTTTCTGGAAAGACAGACATTAAACAAACAACATATCCAGAGCTCAATAAAAATATTTTCACTAATTTCAGGCACAGTGTTGTACAGCACATCTCTAGAACTGATTCGTCTTATTTAACTGCAACTGTACCCATGAATAATAATTCACCAATTCTGCCTCCCTCCAGTCCCTGGAAACTACCATTAGTCCCTCTGTTTCTATGAATTTATTTTGATACCTCATATAGGTAGAATCATGCAATATTAGTCTTTCTGTGACTGACCAATCTCACTTAGTGTGATGTCCTCCAGGTTTATCTATTTTGTCACATATGGCAGGATTTCCTTATTTTTAAGGTTGCATAATATTCCATTGTGTGTATCACACTTTTTGAAAAATCCACCCTTCTGCTGAAGGACATCTAGGTTGTTTCCAAATCTTGGTTACTGTGAATAATGCTGCAATGAATATGGTGGTGCAGAAATCTCTTCAAGACCCTAATTTCCATCCTTTTGGATGTATACCCAAAAGTGGGATTGCTGGGTCATGTGGTAGTTTACTTTAAGTTTTTTAAAGAACCTCCATACTGTTTTCTATACTGGCTGCAACAATTTACATTCCCACCAATAGTGTACAAGAATTCTAATTCCTCTACATTCTCACCAAGACTTGTTATCTTTTGCACTTTTGATAATAACTATCCTCACAAGTGTGAGGTGATTTCTCACAGTGATTTTGATGACTTTTCCCTGATTACTAGTGATATTGAGCATTTTTTCACATACCCATCAACCATTTGTATGTCTTCTTTGAAGAAATGTCTGTTCAAACTTTTGTCCATTTTTCAAGCAGGTTGTTTGTGGGGTTTGCTATTGAGTTGTAGGACTTCCTTATATATTTTGGATATTAGCCCCATATCAGATTTTGGCTTGCAAACACTTCCCTTATTCTGAAGGTTGCCTTTTCAGTCTGTTGATTCTTTCTTTTTCTGTGTAGACTTTTTAGTCTGATATAGATCCACTTGTCTATTTTTGCTTTTGTTGCTTGTACTTTCAGTGTCATATCTAAGAAATCATTGCCAAGACCAATGACATGAATCTTTATAAAACAGGCTAAGGGAATATAGAATAGTGAAGGCAGTGGTGCTATTTTAAATAAGAAGAACAGGGAAATCCTCCCTAACAGCGTGACATATAAGCAGACATCTCAATGAATAAAGAAACAAATCACTCAGATGTTAGGGAATGAGTGTTCAAATCAGAGGGAAGAGCAAGTGCAAAGGTCCAGGAGGGGACCAGTGCAGCTGCAGCAGAAGGAATGTGGTACAGAGAAGATGGGCACATGATCATAAAGAGCTGGTCAGAGAGAGAAAATCACAAAGGTACTTGCTGGCAATGGAAAAGATCTCATTCTGGGTGAAATAGAGATGTTAGCCATTGGTTTCTTTTGAGAAAAGTGGTAACATCAATAAGTTAGGTTTTCAAAATGTTACTCTGTTCTTTCGGTGTTGAGTTTGATAGGTTCTTTAAAGATTTTGGATACTAACCCTTTCTCTGATATGTCATTTGCAAATATCTTTTCCCATTCTGTAGGTTGTCTTCTGGTTTTGTCAACTGTTTCCTTTGCTGAACAAAAGATTTTTATCTTGATGAAATCCCAATAGCTCATTTTTGCCTTTGTTTCCCTTGCCTTTGGAGACATGTCTAGCAAGAAGTTGTTGCAGCTATGGTCAAAGAGGTTGCTGCCTGTATTCTCTTCTAGGATTTTGATGGATTCCTATCTCATGTTTAGATCTTTCATCCATTTTGAGTTTATTTTGTGTATGGTGTAAGAATATGGTCCAGTTTCATTGTTCTGCATGTTGTTATCCAATTTTTCCAAGACCATTTATGGAAGAAAATGTCTCTTTTCCATTGGATATTCTTTCCTGCTTTGTTGAAGACAAGTTGACCATAGAGTTGAGGGTCCATTTCTGGGTTCTCTATTCTATTACATTGATCTATGTGTCTATTTTTGTGCCAGTACCATACTGTCTTGACGAGTACAGCTTTGTAATAGATCTTGAAGTCAGGCATTATGATGTCACCAGCCTTGATTTTCTTTTTCAATTTTCCTTTGGCTATTTGGGATCTTTCCTGGTTCCATACAAATTTTAGGATTATTTGTTCCAACTCTGCAAAAATGTTGATGGTGTTTTGATAGGGATTGTACTATAGATTGCTTCAGGAAGCATGGACATTTTAACAATATTTTTTCTTCCAATCCATGAGCATGGAATGTCTCTCCATTTCATTATGTCTTCCTCAATATCTTATACTTTTCAGAGTACAGATTTTTTGTCTTTGGTTAGGCTTATTCCTAGGTATCTTATGGCTTTTGGTACAACTGTAAATATGATCAATTCCTTAATTTCTCTTTCTTCTCTCATTGTTAGTGTATAGAAATGTAACTGATTTCTGTGCATTGATATTATATCTTGCCACTTTCCTAAATTCCTGTATGAGTGTAGCAATTTTGGGGTGGAGTCCTTTGGGTTTTCTACATAGACTATCATGTCATCTTTGAAGAGTAAGAGCTTGACTTCTTTACCAATTTGGCTACCTTTTATTTCTTTTTGTTTGAGCTATTTCTTTTGTCTGAGGTAGGACTTCTAGTACTATGTTGAACAACAGTCAAGAAATGGGCAGAAGACATGAACAGACATTTCTCCAAGAAGACATAAAAATGGCCAACAGACACATAAAAAAATGCTCAACATCACTCAGCATCAGGGACATACAAATCAAAACCGCAATGAGATACAACCTTACACCAGTCAAAATGGCTACAGTTAACAAGCCAGGAAACAACAAATGTTGGCAAGGACACAGAGAAAGGGGAACTATCTTATACTGCTGGTGGGGATGCGAGCTGGTATGGCCACCCTGGAAAACAGTGTAGAGGTTCCTCAAAAAGTTAAAAATGGAGCTACCCTATGACCCAGCAATTGCA
>LNAC01001800.1:1265-17176 GCA_002007465.1 Ailurus styani
ACTCCCAAAGCTGAGTATCCCACAACCATTCATTTATTCAGCACACATATGTGGGACACCCGTAGCTCCGTCCATGTGTCCATCCCACTTTTTCCTCTGATCCCCAGACTCTCATTTCCAACTACCTACAAGACATATTCATTTGGAGACAAATGACTACAATTCTTTTCTATATATATGGAGTGAGTGTGTGTATGTGTATGTGTTTTTCTGCTGTTGAACGGAAAACTAAAGGATCAGACAGGATAACTCATTAAATAATAAAAAGAAATGGCACAAATATCCTTTCCTCTTTCCAACTTCATATACTGCAGATGAAAAAAACAGCACCAAAGCTCATAAATGTGTATACATCTCATGTCTTTTGTGTATATTTTCATATGCTCGTTATTATATTCATGCTATTTCTTCTACGTTAAAATCCCATTTTTATAGAAAAGAGAACTCTGGGACTAGCATTTTTAACACTTCTTAAAGGCCTAGTACATGCCAGACACTTTCTATAATTTAACTGATATTCTCCATTAAAATCCTGTTAGGTAGGAATTTTGCTACTCAGCAATCTCTCTTTCCTTCACTATTACTTTTTATTTATATATACACATGATAAAATATTGTATGTATGTACATGTGATAATAAAGATACATTTAACTATTTATGAAAACACTGCATGGACTAAAGGGCTGGGGGAAAAAAAAATAAAAGTTGCCACCCAAATCTGTCACATCTCAGCAGTCACCAATGCAGGGAGCAACCTAATGCCCAGGATCAAGTAAGCTACAATTGCCTTTTGCCTCCCCAACCCATCCACAACCACTCATAACCAAAACCACGTGATGGAGAATGGTTGGGTGAAGGGCAAGGCTAACCTGAGAGACTGTATTTTCAGGGAGAGAGAAAGAGCTAAAATAGGCAAAGCCAGGTGCAACCGGAGCCAATGAGGACAACTAGAGCAATGATACAGAGATAAAGGCCCTACATAGCTCTGCTGATCTAAGTGCATAGTGATCAAATTTGGGCACCATTGTGCTAGAAGATAATCAAATTGGAATTCTCAATTTAATGTTCAATATATAAGTTAATATTTTCAGTAGACATTCTATTGCCTTTTCATTGTAGACATTCACTTCTTCACTTTAAACTAACACTGTTCTCATGCTTTCTGCCAAACCATTTTTGTTTCCAGTATATGAAAATGAATTGTGTCAATGGGAGAACAAGGATGCTTTGTATTCAGCCATATTTATTTTGAGAATTTAATAGAGAGTATTCATAGTGAGACTACTTTCTTGGGGGATGGGAGTCAAACATCCTTTAAATAGGAATGAAGGCAACCTAAATTTGTTCTGTTTGTATAGTATTTATTTATATTGCCAACAAAAAAACTGTCATTCAATCTTTCATTGGTGAGTGTATTAAAATAAAATATTTAACTTTGAGAAAATTCTTCAGTAGGAAATTATGTTTTTGTATGCTTCCTGCTTACTTTTAACAGTGAGATTTTTGAACTGATAGGTTTTTTTCCCAGAGTCAAATGACAAATAGGTTTCTTTCTCTGTAAACACTGTTCACATACTGGCCTATAAAACTTAAGAAATGAGGGTAAAAGTTGTCCTGAGTCTTTTACGTTAATATGATTTAAAAAATAGTATTAAAGACTCAGCAAAGACTACTGCTGACTTTCTGTATTCTAGACATCTGGTTGACATTTCCGCCTTCACTATGTGAACTTGTAACTGAGACTTGCATGAATAAAAGGTTATTTATTCCGAGTCCTTTCTCTGTAACATGGTTTATGCCCTCGATTTCCTGATCTATGAAATACAGATCATCGCTCCTTGCCAAAAAAGAGACTGTAGTCATTATACAAGAGCTTGTAAACTGAGAATCCCTGTACCATACAAGAAAGCCATATTTACACTACTCATGGCATATCAAAAATGAGAACCATTCTTATTTTAGGAAGGCCCTTGGGGGCTGGCTGTAGTGTCTCCATTTTTCTCATTGAATATTATATTTATCCTTGATAGTTCTGAAATTTTGGTAAACATTTTCATTATCCATAATAACCTAAGCAATGAAAAATCTCATCTTACATATCTACTTATATATAGTTACTGTATCAACTATTTCTGGATGAAGTATGTAAGGCTAGTTTCTTCATGTTTCTGACTTTAATTTCATTCCTTTCTTTTCCTATTTTTGCTTTACTAATTGAATTTTGTTTATACAAAGATAATTGTGAAAAATTAATCAAATTTATCTTTTGATTTTAGCTTATCTGGTTTTAGGTGTCTTATACGCCTTCAATTAATATTAGTGTACAACAGAGGATAAAAATTAGCGACCTGAAGACCACAATTTTTTCCACATAATATTTAATTATTTAAATAATTGTCAACAAAAAATAATAAAAATAAATAAATAAATAAATAAATAATTGTCAACATCTAAAAATTGGGATATTTCACATATAAATACAGTTTTCTGGCTTCTCTTGAAAAATGGGGTTTGGCTACATGGCACCTAAATTTTTACATTCCCTCAGGAAAACAAGTGGCTGGAGCTGATAGCAGTTTCCTCATCAGGCATTCACCATAATATTTATCATTCCCTGTTCTATGACTCTGCACACTGACAAAGAATGTTAGTTTCTATTTTGCTGTTACTGCTATTAATTTTCTTACAGTAAAGAGAAAACTGATATATTTCTTGCCTCCGTTTAACCAAAAGTGTGGGACCAAAGACTGAGAGTGTTGTTCAAGAAAACTGTGTTTCAAGAAAAGTGTTTCAAGAAAACTGGAGGGAGGATATTTACCTGTAGAAGCAAAGGTTCTTCCCTTGATTTTTTTTAACTTGTGAAAAGATTCTTTCCTTGATTTTTACATATACCAAATTTCATTATTTACATTACCACTGTGGCCATCCTAGGCTTTGAGTTTAGACTTCCCAGCGTTAAAAGTTTTCCATGTCCTGTCATGTAGTTAATTAGTGAATTAACTACACAACCTTTCTGTGAAGAATATGATATATATGCACATTCTAGAGTATTTAAACACATAAAGGACAAACATATTTGAAGTGACTTTTTAAAGACAGACTAGAAGAGTGTTTGAGGGGCGTCTGGGTGGCTCAGTGGGTTAAAGCCTCTGCCTTTGGCTCAGGTCATGGGTGGCTCAGTGGGTTAAAGCCTCTGCCTTTGGCTCAGGTCATGATCTCAGGATCCTGGGATCGAGCCCCACCTCGGGCTTTCTGCTCAGTGGAGAGCCTGCTTCCCCCTCTCTCTCTGCCTGCCTCTCTGCCTACTTGTGATCTCTCTCTCTCTCTCTCTCCCTCTCTCTCTGTCAAATAAATAAATAAAATCCTTTTTTAAAAAAAGAAGAGTGTTTGATAAGATATAATGAAATTTCATTTGCTCTATTTAGTACTGTCATATTTTCTTATCAGAAAAGGGATTATTTCTTCCTCCTGGCAGGTCACAATGAGGTAATTGATACAATACATATTAGATAAATTCAATTCTGTACCAAGTTACCTCTGGCCATGACATTTTCCTCTGACCCAAAGAGTGAAGTTATATAGCAATTGGGTTTCAATTGTGCTAGCTCAGTTTTAGAGCTAGACAGTGGTCTGAATTAAAAAACGCTAAGACGGGATTTGGCTATTTTCAGAGTGGTTTGCTTTATGCCTTTACAAGAATTGTATTGCAAATATTCAACATAAGTTTAAGTGCCTAAAATCAAGAAATGGACTTAATGGATTTGGATTTTCAGTAACAGAAGTAACTCCTGCTGCTTTCTACATGTGTATCTTTTATTTGTGAAGTATGGGAAAGCAATAACTTAACTGCTAAATGCCCTCTCTCAAATTTTCAGATATTGTATTTGTCCACATTCCATGCTGGCTCTTGTTCATATCCAGCTATTTGGTAATGTCATGAAAACAGTTTTGCTTATTCACTTGTGCATTTGTTTTGGTCAATTATGCACAAATAATATCTGCTTTGGTTTAAAAATGAACATGTGTCTTGCAATTCCACTCCCAGATACATACAGAAAAGAATTCAAGAGTTCAAACAGAAACTTACACACTATTCTTAAAAGCAACATTATTTATAATAGCTAAATGGTGGAAATAACCCAAATGCCCATCAATGGATGAATGGAGAAGTGAAATGTGGTTTATACATGTAATGGAATATTATTTGTACATTTAAAAAGTACTGAACTAGCTACATGCAAAAAGTCACACATTATACAATTCCATTTATATGACATGTCCAGAATTAGCATAGTCATGTAGACAGAAAGTACATTAATTGCTGCTTAGGACTAGGAGAAGAACGAGGGGATAAGAGAGTGATAGTCAAAGGGTTCAGAATTTCTATTTATGGTGATGAAAATATTCTAAAATTATGGTTGCATATATCTGTAAATACACTAAAAACAATTGAATTGTACACTTTAAATGAGAAATTGTGTGGTATGTGTTTGCTATCTCAATAAACTGTCACAAAAATATAATTTTTTAAAATGAACACATGAGCCCACTGGTTTTAGTCAATGAACTTTTAATTCAAGCAGTACTTGGGTCCACTATGTTCAGGTTTTCAGACTGACTCTCAGTGCAACTGTAGCAGGGAAGAAATTTTTGCTTGTTTTGTTTACCACTATATCTGCTGCATCTAGAATGTGCCAAAAAATTTCTTTTTGAACATCATAGGTAATTTTACAATATTTAAAACCAGTATCCACCAGAAAATAAGTTTCAGGATGGCAGGAATTTGTGACTGTTTTCTTCACTGCTGATTCTCCTAAACTTGAATAATGCCTGGCACAATGTGGGCACTCCACACATATTTGTAAAATGAATGTACTGCTTCTTCTGTTCCCAGCTCAATGGAACACTGTCCCAAACATCCAACCAAACAATAAAATGGTGAGAGAGGAACGTAAATGAAAGAAAATGAATTGGCAATGAATAAAAACAGATCACTCAAAGCAGAAGTGGCAATCAAGTATGTGAAAACTTTTTCAAACCTCCTAAAAATTGAGTGAATTAAAGGACAGCAAAGTGCAAGGCTGATCCTGCTCTTTGTACTGGCTAACACTAAGGTTTCTGTCACTACTTCAGTAAGATATTTTGTATACTTCCCATACAGACACATGAATACAACTGGAGAGACAGACTAGAGAAACAAAAGACTTCAAGCTTGATGAAAGTGGAAGTGCATTAAGGGTGGTCCAGATAGTTGACTGTCCTGATGGTGGGGCTTGGTTGTCACACATATCACACATCTAGGTCCCCTCCTCTTCTCCTTATACTTGACACCCCCATTGGGATGTGTGTTTGTGTGTATTTATGTGTCTACTGTGGAATTAATCAGATCCAGGTCTTGGAAATCCACTTCAACCAGAACCTCTCATCTCACACCTGTTCATCAGATAAGATTTAGTTGAGAAAACGTCCACACTTGATGTTCTTGAGTGAGTACCTATACATTGTTACCTTCATTGCCAAAAGGAGGAGACAGTAAAACATTAAATTGATGTTAAAAAAAAAGAAGTCAAAGAATACTAGAAGATCCACCCCAAATTCAGGGCTTTTACATGTAATTCAACTGGGGAATGAGAGGCCCAAGGAACAGTCAAAGATGATGCAGTTAATTAATCAGAGAGAAAAGACTGGGACCTAATTGTCAAAAATAAGGAATATCCACTACCATACAGAGTAAGTCAGTATATCTATATCACCTGATTTATAACAACTGGATTTACAGTTGAGGTGCCATGGTAACCTGAAAGGAACGTAGGATTGGCAGTTAGGACTTTGGTTCTCATCTTTGATTATCCACTTAGTGATTGTGTGATCCCAGACAAGATAATTCACTGAATTGTGCTCTAGTCTCTTCACCTAGGAAATGGACGTGATAACTCCCCACACCATAAGAATATAGAGGATAAAACTGACAGGCCAGACAAGGTAGCAGCCACAGTGCCTGGCATGCGATAGTTATCCCTCAGCTCCCAAGCAGGCAGAAGTCATATGTCTTATGTCTTAACTTTCTGATTCTCTACACCTCAGGCTTCTATGATCCTAACTGCCTTCTGCAGCACAGTGATTAAATGCAGAAAAGGCAATGATGTCCTCCAGGAGTGCAACTCCCAGGGAAAAACTAATTTAAGTATGAATTTTGCTCCTCAATTCTATTGCCAATGCTCTTGCTGATTTTAACATTAACCTTCAGATTGGCTACCTCCCTCTGTTCAACCCCCACAGTCTCCATAAATATCAGCCCTCTGCCTCTGCTAGGCCGCCTCAATGTCACAATAGGCCATTGCTTCAACAACTCTCCTGACAGTTTTCTCTGTTCTCTCACCCCATTCTCCTTTTTTCCCAACCACTGCTTAAAAAACCACACACTATGAAGTACACAATAGCATTATTTATCAAGCAAAATCCTGGAAATAAGACAAAGATAAATGCTCACAAATATTATAAAGTCAGAGTTTCTGCAAATTTCATTTATTTTTTAAGTTTTTATTTGATTTCCAGTTAGTTAACATACAGTATAATATTAGTTTTAGGTGTGCAATATAGCAATTCAACACTTCCATACAACACCTCGTGCTCATCACAACAAATGCACTCTATAATCCCCATCACCAATTTAACCCATCTCCCCACACTTCTCCGCTCTGGTAAACACCAGTTTGTCCTCTATAGTTAAGAGTCTGTTTCTTGGTTCGCCTCTCTCTTTTTTCCCTCTGTGCTCATTTGCATTGTTTCTTAAATTCCACATATGAGTGAAATCATATGGTATTAGTCTTTCTCTGACTTATTTCACTTAGAATAATACTCTCTAGTTCAATCCATGCCATTGCAACTGGCAAGATTTCATTCTTTTGATGGCCGAGTAATATTCCATCATGCATGTGTACCACTTCTTCTTTATCCATTCATCAGTCAATGGACACTTGGGCTGTTCCAATAATTTGGTTATTGTAGATAATGCTGCTCTAAATATCTGGGTGCATGTATTCCCTTTGAATTAGAATTTTTGTATTCTTTGGGTAAATACTAGTAATGCAATCGCTGGGTCATTAGGTAGTTCTATTTTTAACTTTCTGAGGAAACTCCATACTGTTTTCCAGAGTGACTGAACCAGTTTTCACTTTCACCAACAGTGCAAGAGGGTTTCCGTTTCTCCACAACCTTGCCAACACCTGTTGTTTCCTGTGTTGTTGATTTTGGTCATTCTGACAAGTGTGAGGTGATATCTCAATGTAGTTTTAATTTTTACTTCCCTAATGATGAGCGATGTTGAGCATCTTTTCATGTATCTGCTGAACATCTGGATGTCTTCTTTGGAAAAATGTCTATTCATGTCTTCTGCCCATTTTTCAATTGAATTATGCATTTTGGGGGTGTTGAGTTTTATAAGTCTTGTCTTAGAGCCAAGATGTCCTTCAACAGCTGAATGGATAAAGAAGATGTGGTTCATATATACAATGGAATATTACTTGGCCATCAGAAAGGATGAATACTTACCATTTACATCAACATGGATGGAACTGGAGGGTATTACACTAAGTGAAATAAGCCAATCAGAGAAAGATACTTATCATATGGTTTCACTCATATGTGGAATATAAGAAATAGCACAGCGGATTGAAGGGGAAGAGAGGGAAACTGAATGGGAAGAAATCAGAGAAGGACCCAAACCATGAGAGATTCTTGACTCTGAAAACAAACTGAGGATTATGGAAAGGGGGGGGATGGGGTACCTGGGTCATGGGCATTAAGGAGGGCACATGATGTGATGAACACTGGATGTTATATGCAACTAATGCATCATTGAGCACTACACCAACAACTAACGTTGTATTGTATGTTAGCTAATTGAATTTAAATTTAAAAAAAGAAAGACGCTATTAGCCTTATTTTACATATAGCCCAACTGAAGCACACAAGGACATCCATCCTGTAAGAGACAGAAGAAGGGTTCTGGATCTTGACCCCCAGCACCCACAAACCTCCCATTGGAAGCCTTGTGGTCTTCCAGTCTCAAGGATTGGTTGTCTTAACTTGCTGGGTTCCCTTCATACGTTGTATCATGCAGACAAGGGGTAAGTGGCCTTCGCATGGTGGCCTCGTGATTCAGTCAGTCCTCAAGTTACTGAGATAGTTTTATAAAAGCACAGTGGGGAAAGAAAGCCTGTGGGAAGGGTGATAAATTAACTCTTTTAGAGACTCACCTCATGCCAGCATCTTTTAGACCCTTTAATTCTAAGTACAACCAATGGAGGCCAGTCTACCATTCCCATTATACAAATGAGGAAAGTAAAGCAAGGACAAAGAGGATAAGGTTCTTGAAAGCTGATTCAAGCCTAAAACATAAGCTCCTTTCACATCATCCTGATGCTTTTCCAATATGAAAATAACTCTGAATTTTGTAAGCATGTAATTTACAGCTGAGGGATTATGTTATAGCTGAACTTGGTGGTATCCTGGAGGGAATATGGGGTTGGCAGTCCGAAAGGCATTTGTTACCATCTCTGTCTTTTTCTCCAGGGGTTGTGTGGCCCTAGATGATACCCTTCTTGTTTTCAAACCTTAGTTCCCTTACCTAGAGAATGGAAATGATAATTATCTTCCTTAGAGGAATAAATAAAATAACATATGTGGGACAAATGCTCAGAATTCCAAGAGTTCCCTACAGGGCAGGAATCAGAGAACCCATCTGCAAAGGAACCATGTACCAGTGGACATTTAAATGGCAGTAGTAATAGTAATAACCTGCTGGAGAGTACAATCAAGTATAAAGCTAATAATAACCAGCAATCCAAATACCCACTGATAAATAAAGTTAATATTTGGATACAGTTTCCTTATATACATATATAGATAGGTAGATTTATAATTTATGTAACTGTATTAATACATAACATAGATGGAGGGAAAGGAAAATATAACACCAATTTTGTAATCAGTGAAAGTAAACAAAAGAAAAAATTTTAACCACAAAAATTATTTTAGAAATGTATTCAATTACTTGGAAAATATGTTGTTATCTGAAAAAGACATGTTGCAAACATATGGTATGGTAAGATTGCATTTTCCTTTGAAAATATATTTATCCTTATATTTCTATTACATATATTAATATCTCACACATGCATGTGTATGTGTGTGCTCACACATATGCAGAATTCTCTTTAAGTAAGAGTATAGATGAAGGGAACTTCCTATCACTTGTTGTGGTTTAAAACAGTGTACATTGTGGAGGAAAGACAAGTCCAGCAATTTATTATAAAAGCTCACATATTTCCAATTCTAGGTATTCTGGTAAAAATAATTCACTTTAATTTATGTTTCACTTTTCTAAATATAGGGATCTAAATATGAAACCTATATATTTTTCATTCATACTAACTGAAGAATTCATCTCTATTTGTATTCTCTGTCTCCACTTAAGTAGGCTGTCCTCACTTAAACAATTAAATTGCTCCCAAACTCTTCAGGGAAGAAATCCAAGAAATTTTTTTTCCATAATTAAAGGCACAGTATGTATTTCAAGTCCAATAATGGCAGAGTAACTCATGTTGGACCAACTCTCCCATAGCTCACAATTATTAACTCTGGAAAAATTAATGTAACTATATGAAAGCACTTGAAATAGACTTAAAGCAAGCAGAGATTGGAGGGAACTTAACATTTGGAAGAGGGACTAGAATTTGCTTGATTTTATGACATTTTGTCTGGTTACATGTGGAATGTCTAAAACTCAGATGGACATCTCTACTCTTACTAATTTAGGACTCAATGTACAGATTTGGGGACAACCACAGCAGCTGCAAAATGAGGAGGGAACTCACTGAAAAGTGAAAGCCACAAAGAAGGTACCACAGATTCTGTATAAAATCTTGGCCCAAACCTCTGGTTGACCCCTAAACTGCATACACATGGTGAGGGAAATGCTAAGTTTCTGTTCTTTTGGCCTGAGCTGAGATGTTTCAGCTAGTGCTAATTGCAGAAGAGATAGAGTTGGATTCAAAATTGAGCCAAGTTAACTGCTTGCTGAAACAAAAAAAAAATAGATTTTAGAGAAACAAAATACAGAATCTACAAGGTGACATTCACAATAGTCATGATATAACCCAAAATTATTTGACATTTAAAAAAACAGAAAAACATAACCCATACCAAAGTGGAAAGGTAATCAATCAATAGAACTGACCCCCAAATGGGTTAGAGGTTGGAAACAGCAGAAAATCTATTATAGTTGTGCTCAAAAACATAAAGAAAATATTCTCATAATGCATGAAAACAAGAAATCTCACCTGAGAAAAGGAAAATAGTTATAAATGGAAATGTGAGATCTGGAAAATATATCTAAAAGAAAAAAATTCTTTATGAGCTTCGCAGAAGACTGAAGGTAATGGAGAAAAGAGTCTGTAAACTTAAAGTGAGATCAATAGAAATTATATAGTTTGAATAACAGGAGAAAAGTGTTTGAAAAATTTGAGTCACAGTGACCTGGGGACAATGCCAATGGTCTAACAATGTGTACCTGGAATGCCAGAAGACTAGGGAGACAATGGGGAATAAAAAGTATTTGAAGAAATGATGAGGGAAGTGTCCTCAATTTGGTGAAAGACGTACGTTTACAGATACAAGAAGCTGAGAAAATCCCAAGCAAGACCAAGATAAAGAATACCATACCTAAGCACATCATGGACAAATTGCTGAATGCTAAAGAAAAGAGAAAAATCTTAAAAGCAGTTTCAGGTCAAGATAACCCATTATATACAGAGTAGCAACAATACAGATGATAACTTGACTTCTCTTCAGAAACAATGGAGGCCAGAAGACAGTGGGGAAACATCTTCAAAGAACTGAAGGGAGAAAAAAAAAACCTGTCAATCCATAAATTTCTATTCAGCAAAAATATATGTCACTAGTCAAAGTAAAACAAAATATCATCTAAAGTAAAACTAAGAAAAGTCATTGTCAGTACATCTGCAGTATAAAATAAATGATACCAGGTGTAAAATCTAATCTACAGGAAGGAATAAAAAGCAGAAGAAATGATAAATACGTGAGTAAATATTTTAAAAACTATCTTTTATTTCCCTCTTAATTTCTTTAAAATACAAATGACTATTTAAAGCAACAATTATAACATGTGTTTTAGAATTATAATTTATGTGTATGCAATACATATGACAGTTATAGCATAAAAGAGAGGTGTGGTGAAAGTAAATGTATAACATGGTTCTTTCATCTTATGTGAAGTGGTACAACATGGATTCTAAAAACACTGTAAAAGGTTAGTGACTTATATTGTAATATTTAAAGAAACCACTTAGAAATGCAAGAGGTATAGTTTAAAAAATCTGTGATGTATAAACAATGAATCTTGGAACACTGAAAAAAAGAAAATAAAATTAAGATGTTAAAAAATCAATATGGTAGAATGGAATTCTAAAATATATCCATTTAGTCTAAAAGAAGACAAGATAAATGGAGAAAATTTTTAAAGGAAATACATTAAAAGTGAAGTATTACAATTAAATCTAATTTTATTGATATTTATTTTAAGTGTAAATAGACTAAACACCTCAGTTAAAATGTAGGAATGGACTTAAAATGCAAGATCTAAATATATGCTATATAAGGACATGCAGTTTAAATATAAAGATCAAGTAGGCTGAAAATAAAAGGAAAGGAAAATATATACCCTGTAAACAGCAGGTGGCTATATTAATATCAGATTTTTGACGTGGTGGCTACAAGGCTCTGTGCCTCTGCTTCAGGACATAACCATGAACAAAATGAACAAAGTCCTTGCCTTTATGGAGCTCTTTATATAGTGGAGTTGACAATAGTAAAGAAGAAGTAAAATATAGAGTGTATAAGATGGCATAGGTGCTTTGGAGAGGAGCAAGACGGTAATAATTAAGGTCAGGGACTTTGGAAGCACTATGATGAGTGTCAGTCATAGCTGTGCACACATAACAGCTGTGTGGCCTTAGGGAAGGTACTTAAACCTCTCAGTGCCTACCTTTCCTCATCTCATAGATGGATATAATAACAATAACAATAATGGTAATAATTACACTACTTCCCTTGATGTGAGAAATAAATGTGTTAGTACATATGAACACATAAGTAAGCACTGCCCTAAGTTTTCCCCATCATTTTTATTTTGGAAAAATTAATGCAGGGAAAGGGGGTAGGAAGTGCCTAGAACCGGGTGGGGGGTTGAATTTTTTTTGAAGTAGTGCAGTCATAAAAATTCTCTGAACAAGGTGACATTACGAGTAAAGACATATCTCTATATAGAGGATAATTGTGTGTTAAAGCAGAGGCCAGCACAGGGGCAAGAGACTCACTGCAAGTCTAATGATCAGTGATGGGTCTGGAATCTGGGGCCTAGGTATCTTGATTCCAGTCCTCTGTTCATCATCACTATCACTTCTTTCTCAAACTTAATGAGAAATTTTTTCTTTAATATTCAACTAAAATATGAAATAACAAAGAAAAGCATACAGACTAAAAAGAAGTTTCAAAGATGAATTCTGTTCCTCAGAGGTTTTTGATGTTTCACTCTTATTACCAATGCTCTTCCTCACATTAACATCTTAACTTTCTCTTGTTATCACTTTCATAAATATCTTCTTTACCATCCAAACTTAATTCCAAAATCCACCATTTCACATACTCTCCTGACAAAATCCTCAACTCCCTCAGTATCAGTAAAGTCACAAATTTTCTTTTTATCAATCATTAAGAATCGTCATTAAGTAGCAAATGGACATTAATTGCTTCCAATATTTTACAGTGAACTACATTATGAATTTATTTAGAAAAAATAATGAAAGGTTAAAAAAGACTTTGTCTACCCAAAAACTAAAAGAAGTAACATTAAGGAAGTGTGAATTATGGGGAAAGATTTCCAGAGTATTTCACAGGGAGATATTAAATAATGTTAATATAAAAATAATTTTGACTTATTTTGCTTAGCATAATACACTCTAGTCAATCGGAGAAAGACAATTATCATATGATCTCTCTGATATGAGGAATTTGAGAGGTAGGGCAGGGGGTCATGTGGGATGGGGAGGGAAAAAATGAAACAAGATGGGACCGGGGGGGTGGGGGAGACAAACCATAAAAGACTCTTAATCTCACAAAACAAACTGAGAGTTGCTGGGGGGTGGGGAGGGAAGGGATAGTAGGATGGCTGGGCTATGGACATTGGGGAGGGTATGTGCTGTGGGGAGTGCTGTGAATTGTGTAAGACTGATGATTCACAGACCTGTACCCCTGAAGCAAATAATACATTATATGTTAATCTTAAAAAATTAAAAATAAATAAATAAATAAATTTGAATAACTAGAAGGGTGTTATTCAAAATCTACAATGAAATAATTTAAATAAAAGTTATGCATCACAAACATATAAGATTAAAGAACAAATAATTATAACATACATAAATATAAAAGGCATATAATAAAACAGAATATATCTACACACTCATACACATGTAGTGATTACAATTTAGAAGAACAAAACATACATTCATGTGAACCTACTTATACAGTACTATACACATAGAAATATATATTTGGAGAATATAAACCAAATTACCAAGTATGGCTATCTTGCTATGTAATAGGATCAATGAAATATAACAAAAATTTTCTCAAAAGTAATACATATTTTTCCACTGCATTGAATTTTGAAACAAATACACATAATTTTGAAATCATAAAAAGTGTGATTAAGTTTTATAACGTAGTTTATTCCTGATTAGGAATTTGATCATAAAAATATTGTCAAAATACAATATATCTTTATATTATATATATACACACACATTAGTATGCATACACACATTTTAAAAGAGAGATTACAGAAAGTTTAACAAAATTTACATTTGTATAATAGATAGATACATTTTTTAACATCTCTGTCTCTCTCTCACACACACACACACACACACACATTTTTTTTAAGATTTTATTTTTTGAAAGAGGGAGAGTGTACAGAGGTAGAGTGGGAAGGAGAAGCAGACTCCCTGCTGAGTGGAAAGCCCAAAGTGGGGCTCGATACCAGGACCCCAAGATCATGACTTAAGCTGAAGGCAGACGCTTAACCAACTGAGCCATCAAGGAGCCCCCACACACAGCCTTTTATATCCTGGAAGAAGGTGAAGAAAGCTTCTTGATTTAATGTGATTTAATATCTGGGGGTTCTGTCTAGGTTATTTCATTTTCAAGTAAATGTCCAGAAATTTCTTTCTGATGGAGCCCCTCCTTTCCTGGTAAATGATGTCCAAGTCACCATTCCGGATTTTATTATTACATGATACTAATCTCTAATTTTTAATTTTCTCCAATGAAAAATATTATTTGGAAAAAGTAAGTATCTATTAAAAGTTATTTTGCATTGTGACTGTAAAAGAGTATATAAAACAAAAGCATAATTAAATCATTTTACTTAGCAGTTTTCTTCTTTTCTATAGTTCCATGGATGAAAATCATATTACAGGCCTGGGGTCAGAGCAAAGAAAGAAGGAGTTCAGGTGCCTCTACAATTACGCTGTGAAGGTACACACAATTTTCCAGAGATGCCCAACTGCCGAGTAGTGGTTTTCTTTTTTTTCTTTTATTATTATTATTATTATTATTATTATTATTAATATTAATTATTTGCCCCAGGGGTACAGGTCTGTGAATCATCAGGCTTACACCTTTCACAGAACTCACCATAGCACAACCTTCCCCAATGTCCATAACCCATCCACCCTATCCCTACCCTCCCACTCCCCAGTAACCCTCAGTTTGTTTTGTGAGATTAGGAGTCTTTTATGGTTCGTCTCCTTCCTGATCCCATCTTGTTTCATTATTTTTCCCTCCCTACCCCCCAGAGCCCCCCACCCTGTTCCTCAAGTTCCTCATATCAGAGAGATCATATGATAATTGTCTTTCTCTGATTGACTTATTTCGCTTAGCCTAATACTCTCTAGTTCCATCCACGTCATTGCAAATGGCAAGATTTTGTTTCGATAGCTGCATAGTATTCCATTGTGTATATATACCACTTCTTCTTTATCCATTCATCTGTTGATGGACATCTAGGTTCTTTCCATAGTTTGGCTATTGTGGACATTGCTGCTATAAACATTTGGGTGCATGTGCCCCTGAGGATCACTACCTTTGTATCTTTAGGGTAAATACCCAGTAGTGCGATTGCTGGGTCGTAGGGTAATTCTATTTTCAACTTTTTGAGGAATCGCCATACTGTTTTCCAGAGTGGCTGCACAAGCTTGCATTCCCACCAACAGTGTAGAAGGGTTACTCTTTCTCCACATCCTCGCCAACATCTGTGGCTTCCTGACTTGTTGATTTTAGCCATTCTGACTGGTGTGGGGTGGTATCTCACTGTGGTTTTGATTTGTATTTCCCTGATGCTGAGTGATGTTGAGCACTTTTTCATGTGTCTGTTGGCCATTTGGATGTCTTCTTTGGAGAAATGTCTGTTCATGTCTTCTGCCCATTTCTTGACTGGGTTATTTGTTTTATGGGTGTTGAGTTTGAGAAGCTCTTTATAGATTTTGGATACTAGCCCTTTATCTGATATGTCATTTGCAAATATCTTCTCCCATTCTGTCAGTTGTCTTTTGGTTTTGTTGACTGTTTCCTTTGCTGTGCAAAAGCTTTTAATCTTGATGAAGTCCCAATAGTTCATTTTTGCCCTTGCTTCCCTTGCCTTTGGTGATGTTCCTAGGAAGAAGTTGCTGTGGTTGAGGTCGAAGAGGTTGCTGCCTCTATTCTCCTCAAGGATTTTGATGGATTCCATTCTCACATTGAGGTCTTTCATCCATTTTGAGTCTATTTT
>LNAC01001800.1:17518-79483 GCA_002007465.1 Ailurus styani
GCTGGTATTTTGATGGGGATTGCATTAAATGTGTAGATTGCTCTAGGTAGCATAGACATTTTCACAATATTTATTCTACCCATCCATGAGCATGGAATGTTTTTCCACTTCTTTGTGTCTTCCTCAATTTCTTTCATGAGTACTTTATAGTTTTCTGAATACAGATTCTTTGCCTCTTTGGTTAGGTTTATTCCTAGGTCTTACATGGTTTTGGGTGCAAATGTAAATTGGATTGACTCTTTAATTTCTCTTTCTTCTGTTTTGTTGTTGGTATACAGAAATGCAACTGATTTCTGTGCATTGATTTTATATCCTGACACTTGACTGAATTCCTGTATGAGTGCTAGCAGTTTTGGAGTGGAGTCCTTTGGGTTTTCCACATAAAGTATCATATCATCTGCAAAGAGTGAGAGTTTGACCTCTTCCTTGCCGATTTGGATGCCTTTTATTTCTTTTTGTTGTCTGATTGCTGAGGCTAGGACTTCTAGTACTATGTTGAATAGCAGTGGTGTTAGTGGACAGCCCTGCTGTGTTCCTGACGTTAGGGGAAAAGCTCTCAGTTTTTCTCCATTGAGAATGATATTCGCTGTGGGTTTTTCGTAGATGGCTTTGATGATATTGAGGTATGTACCCTCTATGCCTACACTATGAAGAGTTTTGATTAAGAAAGGGTGCTGTACTTTGTCAAATGCTTTTTCAGCATCTATTGAGAGGATCATATGGTTCTTGTTCTTTCTTTTATTAATGTCTTGTATCACATTGATTGATTTGCGAATGTTAAACCAACCTTGCATCCCAGGAATAAATCCCACTTGGTCGTGGTGAATAATCCTTTTTATGTGCTGCTGGATCCTATTGGCTAGTATTTTGTTGAGGATTTTTGCATCCGTATTCATCAAAGATATTGGTCTGTAATTCTCCTTCTTGATGGGGTCTTTGCCTGGTTTGGGGATCAAGGTAATGCTGGCCTCATAAAAGGAGTTTGGAAGTTTTCCTTCCAATTCTATTTTTTGGAACAGTTTCAGGAGAATAGGTATTAATTCTTCTTTAAATGTTTGGTAGAATTCCCCTGGGAAGCCACCTGGCTCTGAGCTCTTGTTTGTTGAGAGATTTTTGATGACTGCTTCAATCTCCTAACTGGTTATGGGTCTATTCAGGTCTTCAATTTCTTCCTGGTTCAGTTTTGGTAGTTTATATTTCTCTAAGAATGCATCCATTTCTTCCAGATTGTCAAATTTGCTGGTGTAGAGTTGCTCATAATATGTTCTTAGAATTGTTTGTATTTCTTTGGTGTTGGTTGTGATCTCTCCTCTTTCATTCATGATTTTATTAATTTGAGTCCTTTCTCTTTTCTTTTGGATAAGTCTGGCCAGGGGTTTATCAATCTTATTAATTCTTTCAAAGAACCAGCTCCTAGTTTCATTGANTCTAGTTTTTAGTTGATTTTTTTCCACTGTTCTTTTGGTTTTTATTTCATTGATTTCTGCTCTGATCTTTATTATTTCTCTTTTCCTGCTGGGTTTAGGCTTTCTTTTCTGTTCTTTCTCCAGCTCCTTTAGGTGTAGGGTTAGGTTGTGTACTTGAGACCTTTCATGTTTCTTGAGAAAGGCTTGTATTGCTATATACTTTCCTCTCGGGACTGCTTTTGCTGTGTCCCAAATATTTTGAACAGTTGTGTTTTCATTTTCATTTGTTTCCATGAATTTTTTTAATTCTTCTTTAATTTCCTGGTTGATCCATTCATTCTTTAGTGGGATGTTCTTTAGCCTCCATGTATTTGAGTTCTTTCCAACTTTCCTCTTGTGGTTGAGTTCTAGTTTCAAAGCATTATGGTCTGAAAATATGCAAGAATTGATCCCAATCTTTTGGTACCTCTTGAGACCTGATTCATGACCCAGAATATGGTCTATTCTGGAGAATGTTCCATGTGCACTAGAAAAGAATGTGTATTCTGTTGTTTTGGGATGGAATGTTCTGAATATATCTGTGATGTCCAGCGGGTCCAGGGTGTCACTTAAAGCCTTTATTTCCTTGTTGATCTTTTGCTTCGATGATCTGTCCATTTCAGTAAGGGGGGTGTATAATTCTGTACTATTATATCTTCTGCCTTTCTCTCTCTCCCTTCTTCTTCTTATGGGATCCCAATTCTTCTAATATTGTTTCGTCTTATGGTATCACTTATCTTTCGAATTCTCCCCTCATGGTCCAGTAGTTGTTTGTCTCTCTTTTCATCCTCTTCTTTTTTCTCTGACATTTTGTCTTCTANATTCTCTGTCATTTGGCCTTCTATATCACTAATTCTCTCTTCTGCCTCATTTATCCTAGCAGTAAAAGCCTCCATTTTTATTTCAACTTGGTTAGATTTTTGTTCATTTATTTCTCCAGAAAGGGTTTTTATTTCTCTAGAGAGGGATGCTCTATTATCTTCCATGCTTTTTTGAGCCGAGCTAGCACCTTGATAATCATCATTCTGAGCTCTAGTTCTGTCATATTACTAATGTCCACATTGATTAGGTCCCTAGCCATCATTACTGCCTCTTGTTCTTTTTTTGTGGTGATTTTTTCCACTTTGTCATTTTATGCAGATAAGAACAGATGGATGAGAGAACAAAATACTAAAGGGTAGCAATGACCCCAGAAAAATATACACTAACCTAATAAGAAGAGAACGAAAACTGGGGGGAGAAAAAAGAGGGGAAAAAAGCAAAAAACAAACAAAAAATAAAACAAAAACAAACAATAAAATAAAACAAAACCCTATATCTATATCTATACCTATCTATATCTATATCATCTATTTCTGTTTCTAGATCTATCTCTCTCTCTGACTCTATCTCTATCTCTATCTCTATCTATTAGACTGGTGGATTGAACAGACCCTATATGTATACAAAAAATAAGGTTAAATACAATGAGGGATAAAATATGACTACAACAATGAAAATTTTAAAAAGATTAAAAAGTGTTGATAAGATATAACAGTTAAAAACGTTAAAATAGCAAAAAAGAAAAAATTTAAAAGAAAAGAGTAAGAAAAAAATAAAATTCAAAGAATTTAACTTTAAACGACTAAAGAATCATGGGGAAAAAGCCATTAATTCTCTGCTTTGTTTTCCCCTAGCTCCAGAGTTCCACAATTCTCAGCAATCTTGAACTTGGCTTTGGCTGGATTTTCTTGCTGGTCTTCTGGGGGAGGGGACTGTTGCTGTGATTCTCAAGTGTCTTTGCCTGAGGCAGAATCACACCACCCTCACCAGGAGCCAGGCTAAGTAGTCTGCTCGGGTTCACTCTTGGGAGCTTTTGTTCCCTGAACGCTCTCCATACAGCTTTGGAGGATGGGACTGAAAATGGTGGCCTCCCAGTCTCTGACATGGAGGAGCTGAGAGCTCAGGGCCCCAGTCTTCAGTGTGCCCTCAGAGAAAAGCAGTCTGTCCCTCCCGTCTCCCTGGTCTCCGGCCGCGCTCCGAGCTCACCCAGCCTTTGACTGAGCATCTCTATCTCTAGCGTGTGGCCCTGTTTAGAATCTCCAAACCCAGCAGATTCCTGCAGCCACTCCTGTGCTGATCCTCCTGGAGGAGGAAGGAGGGGGTCTCTCCGGGTCTGCCGCCCATGGGGTCCCCACTCACAGAGCAGTGGCCTGACCGTGCTTTGGATCACAGCCCAAGGTAACACCGAGCTGAGAGACACCTTCTCAGCTTGGCTCTGTCTCTCCAGTTGGCTTCTCTCTGATACCTGGGAGCTCTGTTGCACTCAGACACCTGGTCTTTTTGTGTCCCCGTGGGTCCTGAGACCACACTGTCCCCTCGAGGGCTTCACCCCCCACTTGGCCTCTAGGGCAACGTCCGTCAGTGGAGCCGACTTCTAACAGTTCCGATTCTGTGCTCCGCTGCTCTCCCACTTGCCTGGAGCCAGCCCCTCACCCCGGGGTCTATCTTCCCGTCACTTCAGATTCACTTCTCCACGTGTCCTACCTTCCAGAAAGTGGTCGATTTTCTGTTCCTAGAATTGCTGCTCTTCTCTTCGATCTCCTGTAGAATTTGTAGGTGTTCAGAATAGTTTGATAACTATCTGGGTGAATTTCTGGGACCTGATGATAATCGGTCTCCTACTTCTCTGCCATCTTGTCGCTTCTCCCCCCCGCCGCCGGGAGTGGTTTTCCACACAGGATTTCCTCAGGGACAAACCAAGTCCTAGAGTATTTCCCGACCATGATACCTAGTTGGGGTCTCAGATCAGCTTTCCACTCCCCTCTTTCCCTGGTTAGTTTCCCTGGGTAGCCTCCCTCAGGTCTCAGTTTAAACCTCACTTCCTGTGGGAAGTTTCCTCAGACACGGATAATTGTTTGATTATCCTTAATCATCTAGTCACTCCAGGGGCACCTGGATGGCTCAGTCGGTTACACATCTGCCTTCAGCTCAGGTCATGATCCCAGGGTCCTGGGATGGAGCTCCACATTGGGCTCCTTGCTCAGCGGGAAGCCTGCTTCTCCCTCTCCCTCTGCCTGCCTGCTGCTCTGCCTACTTGTGCTCTCTATGTCTCAAATAAATAAGTAAAATCTTTTATATTTTTTAAAGATTTTATTTATTTGACACAGAGAGAGAGAAACAGTGAGAGAGGGGCTATAAGCAAGGGCAGAGTGAGAAGGAGAACCAGGCTTCCCACTGAGCAGGGAGCTGGATGTGGGGCTCCATCCCAGGACCCTGAGATCACAACCGGAGCTGAAGGCGGATGCTTAACGACTGAGCCACCTAGGAGCCCCCAAGTAATGTTCTCTAACAACTTCACAAAGTCCAGGGTCTTCAGAATCCAGGGGCAAAATTCCAATGACTCCATCATCTAGTTGAAAGAATGATACCTTGCTTCCAATGTCTAACGCAATTCCAGCAATTTCTCTCCCAACAGGAAAGAAATCTTTCTCTATCTTCATTTCTGCCAGAAGCTTTGTATTTATCTGGCTCAGAGCACAAGCTTTAACTTGAAGTTTCACATAGTTATCCTCTGTAACAGGAAGATTTTCCCTTTCTTGAAATACAAATGTTATTTCTTCATTTGTTGAACTCTTCTGAAAATATAAGCCTTTCATAGTTACCTGTCTCTGAGTCACCCCAACAGCCTGCATCCTCGCCACCGCCACCTTGGAGTCCTTTTGCAGAGGCCCCAAATAAAATCTTTTAAAAGAATCATCTAGTCACTCCACAAGATCACCATTTCCAGATACACTTTTTCATTTGCAAGGAGTCTGATGAGAGTGAGTTCCGAAAGTCTCACGGGCTGTGAGGCTTCATACAATGCACTGAAGACTCAAGAGCTTTCAAATGTCCTATCTGAAGCTTTGTCCCAGGATTCAACTCTTGTACTTTTTTTGAGATTTTATTTATTTATTTATTTGTCAGAAAGAGAAAGACAAGATATAGAAGCTAAGCACAAACAGGGGGGGTGGCAGGCAGAGGGAGAAGCAGGCTCCCTTCTGAGCAAGGAGCCCAAAGTGGGACTCAAACCCAAGACCTTGGGATCATGACCTGAGCTAAGTGGAAGGCAGATGCTTACCCGACTGACCCACCTAAATGTCCCAACGTCTTGCACTTTTGAGAGGGATGCCCAGGACATGTGCCAGTTGAGCAATGGAAATGCAGAGTTGTTCCAAGGAGAACAACAGGGGCGGGTACTGTAGGGAAGTTGTGGAGGTTGTGGACGGATGTTCCCTCCTCTAAAAGATCCCATGAGAACTCGCTAAATGAATCTCTTCATTTTACCAGACATGGTATTCCATGGCAAAGACCACAGGAATCTTCTAGAGGTAGAATTGCGGGCTTGAAAGTTTTAAACCATTTACTTTGTGGAATACTGTTGAAAATATATTCCCAAAATATATAAATGAACTCAGAAAAGTGGGGAAATTAAAGAAGCAAGCAAAATTCTCTATTAAACTCTGGTGACTTATAATCAATCTCTATATTCTTATTAACTGTGTGCATAATGGGGCACCGACTTAGCTTTTAATCTACATAATAATATTGAATCTCTTGGCATAACTGTAGGGTCCACATGGTGTTTCCCTTTTTACAGATGAAAAGGCTGAGCCTCACATTCCAGGCGTGGCTGAGGCCATAACACCTGTGTGACCTACACTGCCCTTGTGATTTCATCAATTGCCCCCAAGGACCCCATGAGGGAAGGTCCTGTACTCCGTCCCTGGATGGGAGGCCTGAGGCTTAGGGAGCTTAGTGCCCCATCCTGCCATCTTTCCATTTCCTGGAACCCTCTCCAAAATTACCTAACACAAGCCCAAATCCCATAGTACTTAATTCCTAATGCCCTCTTATTGAGACACCCCATGGGTCTCTGTGGTGTGCATTTTCCACAACTATAATGAGAGAAATGCCCAGAGGCAGTTGCTCCATTCATTTCCCTGGGTTCTGGCACGCTCTGCTTGTGAAAAGATGAGGCTGTGGAATTAATGTGGGCTCAGCTCCATGAAAAGGCATTATTTCCTATACATTGCTTCTTTTCCTGCTCATTATGAACAAAGACCTCAAGTTGATGGACCCCTCCAACAAGGTGCACATCTTACAAAGGTTGCTGGAGGGATGGGTGGAGGGCCCCATTTCAAGTCCCCTTTCAGGGCCCAGCAGCCTCCATGGGGAAGGAGTCCCAGAAGCAGCTTCGAGTCTCCAGGGGGAGTGGCCATGATGATGCCCTTTTCCATTCCTCATCTCCAACCAGCTTGTGTGCCTTCACTCATAATACCTCTGGATCCTGTGTTACCTTCTGCTCCCAAAATTTGTTCTGGAATTTATCTCTGACTGATAGGACACCCTGGGATCCCTGCCTGTGGTCTCTAAACCCAAAGTACTGCATAACTTCTGATCTTCCTAAATATAGATTCCACTGATCCTATTTGACTGCTCATAAAACCTTAACGGCATCATGCCCTTAATGATCCCAGAATTCCCCTCCATTTATAGTGCCTTGACATCCCACTATCCTATAATTCCTGTGCTGAAAAAAAAACAGAGGTTAGATGTGAACAATTGACCACTTCCCAGACCATATCCAAAAGCAGGAACCTCAGACCTAGAGCAGACAAAGTTAGATACTGTCCCACCCCTCCAAAATAAAATACAGTGGGAAGAAGTGATGCCTGGCTGTTCTTAGTACCCTAGCCTGCATGAGAGAAAGTGGTGGTGACATAGTGGTAGGAGGACATGCCTCTCACCAAGTATCTCCTAGGTCAAACAAGGCTTTGCTCTCACCCAGACTTCCTAGAAGATTTTGTAATATCTTAAAGAGACAAATACATAATAATACTGCAATTGCTCCTAAGCCAGGATGGTCTCATCCCCCTAGAGTGTCCTGTTTGTTACCTCTGAGCTCCTGACCTGCATTCCAGTGTCCCTCCCAGTAGATAACCAGTCACCACTTCCTGGGCGTCAAGATCTTCCCAGACACTCAGATCATGTGCAGTCCTGATGCAAACATAGAGGGTACAAACTGAGGAGAGGAAAAGCAGAATCTTTCCATGGAAAGGATAAGGACTTTGCTCCAGTGCAGCTCCACAACACTGTATGTCACAGACATGGCACTGAAATACTTATTTTAAATAGATAAGTATATGTGGTTCTCTTCTTACATTCACAAATGCTCACTAAAATGTGGTAATGCTATTGAGATTGAGAAACAACATCCTTGTTAAAAACTGGAGCAGTAGGGATGGGAAGGAAGCAAACATTGGCATTGTGGGTGACGCAACAAATAACATGTTGGAATCTTTTTTTTAATCTTTATTTTAATTGTGTTATGTTAGTCACCATACAATACATCATTAGTTTTTGATGTAGTGTTCCATGATTCATTGTTTACGTATAACACTCAGTGCTCCATGCAATCCGTCCCCTCCTTAATACCAATCACCAGGCTCACCCATCCCCCCACCCCTCTCCCTTCTAAAACCCTCAGTTTGTTCCCCAGAGTCCATAGTCTCTCATGGTTCATCTCCCACTCTGATTTCTCCCACTTCACTTTTCCTTTCCTTCTCCTAATGTCCTCCATGCTATTCCTTATGTTCCACAAGTAAGTGAAACCACACGATAATTGACATGATGGAATCTTTACAAAGATTTCTTCTTGAACTCTTCACAATGCCCCCTTGAGTTAGGAGTCAGAATTTCTTTTTAAACCTCAAGAAGGTGAGGCTGAGGAAAGTTAAGTAGATTTCTTAGGCTCCATCAGCCACTAAGAGACAAAACCACTATCATCTCCCCTGTATGCCTAACTCCAGAGCCCAAGTTTGGAACCAGAAATGCAACCTCCCCTTTAGATGCATGATCTGGGCAAATGGAAATGACAGGTACTACTGGTGAGTGTACAGCCACTTTGGAGAGCAATCTGGTAACTCTTAGTAAGTACGTAGTAATGATCCTACATAATGATCCAGCAATTGCACAACCTTGGTACACAATGTGAAAAAATAATTGAGAGGTGAGCATAAGGAAACAAATAAGAATATTCTTTGATACATTGTGATAATAAATTTTTAGGGGGAAATGCCCATTAATAGAACACCAAAAAATACATTGTGGTATAATTATTGGAATCATCCATAGCGGTGAAGCACCAAGGAACTATAAATACAGGAATCAGCACATAGAGCATATCAGAAACACAAAGGAGTGTAGCAATAGTAAGGAGTGCAAGGACACCTACATTATGAGATCCATTCTGATTAAAGATGCAGTCATTGGTAATGAAAGTATAAAGAAAACCATGATAATAAAAAAAACAATTTTGGGCACCTGGGTGGCTCAGTGGGTTAAAGCCTCTGCCTTCAGCTCAGGTCATGATCTCAGGGTCCCGGGATTGAGCCCCATGTCAAGCTGCCTGCTCAATGGGGAGCCTGCTTCCACCTCTCTCTCTACCTGCCTCTCTGCCTACTTGTAATCTCTCTCTGTGTGTCAAATAAATAAAGAAAATCTTTTAAAAAAACCAATTTCAATAGTGTGTTTGCCTCTGAGGAATGGGAAATTACAATCAGAGGAGTAGGCAGTGGGATTCCAATGTAAGAGGAGTTACAAATTTCCCTTTTAAAATATTTTAGCTGCATTGCATATGTCCTGGTATGTTTCACTTTTATTTTGTCATTCCTCTCATAGTTCACATGGAACACTCTCCAGAATAGACCATATTTCACAGTATGAGCCTCAAAAAAGTTTTAAAAGATCAAAAACATACAAAGTATCTTTTTTAAAACCACAGTGGCACGACACTAGAAATGAATAACACAATGAAAACTAGAAAATTCAAAAACAGGTGAAAATTAAACAATGCCCTCTTAAACTATCAATGGGTAAAAAAAATCACAAAATAAATTAGAAAATACTTTGAAACAAATGAACATGAAAACACAACATACCACAATACCTTATGGGATGAAGTGAAAACAGTACCCAGAGGGATTTATAGCTATAAATGTTTACATTAAAAACGAAAAAGATTTCAAATCAGTAACATACTTTTACACCTTAAGGAAACAGGAAAAAAAGAGCAAACTAAATCCAAACATAGTAGAGGAAAAAAATACTAAATATTAGAATGGATATAAGTGAATAGAGGATAGAAAAAGAACACAACTGACAAAACCAAAAATTGGTTCTTTGAAAAGATCAATAAATTGACAAATCTTTAGCTAGAATGACAAAAGAGAGAAGCTTTGAACAACTGAAATCAATAATTAAAGTGGGGGCATTACCACTGACCTTCCAGAATTAAAAAAAAAAGTATTATAAAAGAATACTATGAACAATGATATACCAACAAGTTATATAACCTAGGTGAAATGGACAAATTCCTAGAAAAACACCAATGACCACAATTGACTTAAAAAGAAAAGAAAAGAAAATCTCAACAGATCTGTAATGAGTAAATAAATTGAATTGGTAATTAAAAACTTCCCAACAAAGAAAAGCCTAGGACCAGATAACTTCATTGGTGATTATTACTAAACATTTAAAAAATAATCAACTCCAATCCTCTCAAACTCTTCAAAAAAAAGAGGAAAAGGGAATTCTTCCTAACTTATTCTAAAAGGCCAGTATTCCTCTGAATTCCACAAAAAAATATAGATCAATGTCTCTTACTAATAAAGATGCAAAAATCCTGAATGAAACAGTAGCAAACTAAATCCAACAGCATGGTGAAAGGATTATACACCATGACCAATTGAGATTTATCCCATGAATGAAGGATAGTTCAACATAAGAAAATCAATAAATATACTATACCACATTAATAGAAAAAAAGGGAAAAACACACAATCACCTCAATTGAGGCAGAAAAAGCATTTGACAAAATGGAACACCCATTCAAGATAAAAGCACTCAGAAAACTCGGAATAGAAGGGCACTTCCCCAACATGATAAAGGACATTTTTAGAAAACTCAGAGCTAACATCAGACTCAGTGGTGAGCAACTGAAAATTTTCTGCTTAAGATCAATGACATGACAAGGATGTCTGCTTTCACCACTGCTTTTCAACATAGTACTGAAAGTTCTAGTCAGAGCAGTTAGGCAAATAGAGAATTAAAAGACATCTAAATTGGAAAAGAAGACTTAAAACTATTTCTACTAACAGGTGACATGGTCATATATACGGTATCCCTAAGAATCCACAAAAAAACTACTATAGCTAATTAATTCAACAAAGTTTCAGAGTATAAGATCAACACACAAAAATCAGTTGTATTTCTATCCTGGAGCAATGAGCAATTTGAAGAGGAAATTAAGAAAACGCAATTTCATTTACAATAGCATTCAAAGAAATAGAGTACCCAGAAATAAATTTAACCAAGGAGGCGAAAGATATGTACAATGAAAACTACAAAACATTGCTGAAAAAAATTCAAGACCTAAATATATGGAAAGACATTCCTTCCTTGTTTATGGTTAGAAAACATAATATTGTTAAGGTAGCAATATTACTCAAAGCCGTCTTCAGATTTGACAAAATCCCCAAAGATATAAAACATAAATTCACACAAAAACTTGTACACAAACGTTCATTGCAGCATTATTTATAATAGAAAAAAGTGGGGGGAAAGCAACTGGATAAACAAAATGTAGTATATTCATTCAGTAGGGTATTATTTGGCAATTACAAAACGAAGTACTGTTGTAAGCTACAACTTGGGTGAATTTCAAAATAATTATGTTTAGTGAAATAAGCCAGACCCCTGCCCCAAAAAGAATATTTACTATGTGATCCTTTTCTATGACATCCTGGAAAAGATTAAACTATGGGGACAAAAATAAGATCAGAGATTGTGAGAGACAGGTGGAAGGGGAGAGGAGATTGAACTTTACCAGATGATGATAAATGTTTATATATCCATTGTGGTGGAGGATGCCAACCAATTGTATGCTTTGTCAAAGTTATAGAACTGAACACCCAAGAAGAGCCAGAGTGACTACATGTAAAGTATATTTCAATAACTTTAGCTGAAAAAATAAAGCACATTTAAGACCAGTTCTGAGTTGAAGAGACTAGTAGAACACTTAGAGAAGAATACCTGTCAGAAACCACAGGAAACATTTAAAAACAATGAAGGCAGCAATTGTTAACATTCAGTTATTTTCCTTCCCCTCTATGCAAACTTTCTGATTTTAAAATAAAGTGAGCAAATTATTTTAAAAATGTAATGATAATGGCTAAAATAATAGTAAGTTAATGTATAATTTCAAAGGAGTAGAATTAAGCCAACGATATTAAAGGGCAAAAAGCCTAAAAGAATCCATAAGATTCTAAGAAACTAGAAAAAAGGGGAACATAGAAAAAGCAGGAAAATAGAAAGGGCAAAATCAAATGGCATAAATAACTCCAAATACACAATAAATCATACTAAATATAAATAAACTAACCCAGCCACTTGTTAAAAGACAATATTTGATTGATTTGCAAGAAATGCCTAAAATGTAATGGCACAGAAAGGAAAAAATAATTCCAGATATATGGAGTCAACAAGATTTAATACTGAAAACTAACAGCATTGAAATGTTGAAAATAACAGAACAGAAAAAGATATGTCAGGCAAATACTGAACAAAGAAACCTGCTGTAGCTATATTATTGCCAGAAAAACAAGTCTTTAAGGCAAAAAGCATTATTAAAGATAATGAGGGTCAGTACAGAATGATGAAAGGTATAATTCTCCTGGAAGTTATCACAGTTATATGCTTTTATGCTTCCTAATAACACAGCTCCAAAACCTACAAAGCAAAAATCGACAAATTACAAAGAAAAATTGACAAATCTACCATTATAGTGAGAGTTCTTAACATTCCTCTCCCAGTAACTGATATATCAAGCAGGTAAAAAATCAGTAAAGACATAGAAAACTTAAAAAATGAAATTAACATCTTGATCTAACGGACATAGGATTCTACACCAACATTTAGAGAAATCAAATTCTTCTCAAGCATTTTGTTAGTGAAACATTTATAAAAATTGACATGCTATCCCATAAAATAA
Organism: Ailurus styani; assembly: GCA_002007465.1. Lineage (NCBI taxonomy): Eukaryota > Metazoa > Chordata > Mammalia > Carnivora > Ailuridae > Ailurus > Ailurus styani. The sequence goes on from LNAC01001800.1 coordinate 30,038, forward strand.
ATGTCAAAATTTTTACAAGCTGATTCTAAAGTGTATTGGAAAGAGCAAAAGTGCCAGGAATAGCCAAAGATAATTCTGAAGCCAGAAACAAGATAGGGAAACTTTCCCTACCAGACACCATGACCCTTTAGAAATCTACGGTATTTAAGACAGCGTGATATAAGCACAGGGACAAACAAATAGCTTTCCCAGACAAATACAGAAAGTCCAGTTAAACTGGAATTTCAGATAAACAATGGTATGTATTTTGTATGCTAAACCTGGAAACCCAATATGTATTTAAGCTATTGGAACACCAGAGAGAGCTTAGAAGCAGAGCTATACACATATGGGAACTCAACATTTTACAAAGGTAGCAGATCAGGTCAGTGGGAGGAGATAAGTTATTCAATATGTGGTATTAGGACAATTGTTTATTTATATGTAAAAAATACAGTAAAATTGCTTCTGTATCTCACACCAATAAAAATTCAGTCCTAGATGGATTAAAGACTCAATCTAAAAATAATCTTGAAATACACAGAGGTAAATATAGGAATTAACTTTTTGACACTGGGATAGGATAACTTTTTAAAACAAGGCACAAAAAGTACAAACCATAAAACAAACGACTGATAATCAAATTACAATGAAATATAAAACTTGTGTATCAAAACATGCAATTTTTTTTCATAACACGCATTTTAAAATGCATGAAAAAATTGGGGTAAATTGGAGGGGGAGACGAACCATGAAAGACTGGACTCTGAAAAACAAACTGAGGGTTATGGAGGGGAGGGAGGGAAGGAGGTTGGGTGAACCTGGTGGTGGGTATTAAGGAGGGCACATGGAGCACTGGGTGTGATGCATAAACAATGAATCTTGGATCACAGAAAAAATAAAGTAAAAAATATATAAATAAAATAAAATGCATGAAAAGGCAAGCCTCAAAGTAGAAAAATACATTTTGCAACAAATACAATGAACAAAGGATTAGTATCCAGAATTCATGAAGAATACGTAATCTATTATATAAATCAACAAGAAAAAGACACCACACAGTCTATGGACTTTTCTAGAAGATTCAAATATCTTGACTGTTTTCAGTTTTGGGTGGCCTCTGCTCTTCAACCTGTAGGTCTGGCCAGGGATGGACTTCAAGAAGCCGCTTAGACTGAAAAGGGTTGGAATGTGAAGCAGCGTGAAGTTTCTTTTTCTGAATGGCTGCTATGAGTGATAGAAATGCATTCATATGGGTCAGAGGCAACATGATGCCCCACTTTTGTAAGCAAGAAATAGTTTTCCAGAGTCCTTCCAAAAACAGAATCAGCCAAATGCTTTGATCTGCAGGCACATAGAAGGAGATACATACATTATACAACAACATCTTTTGTAAGTGATGGATATTTTCAGATTTTACTTGATATGCTTACTTATTTTTTTAATTGTTAAAGGCACATATGGTGAGCAATATTCTTTTATAATTCACACAATATAAACATTAAAAACGACCTTATTTTGTATTTTGAAGCTCTCTCATTTGTCTTTCTCCTGGAATATTCTGCACCCTACTCCTTTCTGAAAGTGCATTTTGTGATGTGTCTCACTTTAGCACATTATCCGCTTGGTCACTACACTTTTAAGAGGAGAAAAACAGTGTTCCATGTCCTTGCACATGGGGAATTTTAAATTTTATTTACAAATGTGACAAATAATCCTATACAAGGATCATTACTATTCATGTACTATCCTACAGAATCCAGAGTGATCAGGAAATACAGAGACAGGGAAACAATAATCTGTAATTTTACTTTACACATGTCTGTATTGTCAACATTAAAAGGATAATTTTTATTATTAAAATAATGGTATTAAAAGGAAATGAATAAAAATTCTAAATTTTTGAATGGCCTTGCTTACATCTTCCCTTAGCTTTCTTTTATTTCAACTAGAATTTTAAAACTCAACCAAAACCACTTATTTTCTACCTTAGTAATCTTTCCGTGTATTTTATAGGCAAGCCCTTGCCAGGTTTTGCTTGACTTACTTCCAACACTCTGGCACTTTCCACTTGTTTCTGTATGTACATGTTCTGCATTAAGAAAGCTCCATATATGGTAATGTGGATTCCATTACGTAGAAGAATGAAGGAGTAAGTCCCATTACTTAGCCAAGTGACTGTAGGCATCTCTCAAAGAAAACACCCTCCACCCTTCACCATTTCACCCTACCCCTAGCAATCCTGGCCCCTAATCAGAAGGCATTAAGTGACTCTTTAAATTGTTCTGTAACTAACAGATTGGAGGGAGGCAGAGTAATGTAAGGCTGAGTGTCAGGAAAGTCAGATTTTTTTTTCTTTTTTTTTTATTTAATTTTTTAATTTTTTCAGTGATTCCAAGACTATGGAAAGTCAGATTTTTAAATTATAAAATGTGAATGGGTTAAAGTGATCCTGATGACAGAATCCCTCTTTTTAATACCTACAGCTGAGGAAAATATGGCACACAGGCAGTGACTTGCCCTAGGTCATAGAACCACTTATGCAGGAGGCAAAGGACTAGCACCTAGCTATCACAAAGAAATACAAAGATTTCTACTGTACCACACAATAAAGGCAATAAGAGGAGAAAACGATACCTGATTTGTCTTATCTGTATTATGTCAAGAACGTGGAGTCTGACTGATATCAAAAAAAGATAGCCTCCAATCACAATTTTTCCACAGAATGGATGAACAACCCTACACAGGCTTTTGTATTTCATTTATTCTAAAATACACATTTGTTTCACTTTTTAACACTTCAATCACTGGTGTCTTACAATGACTACAGCAAGCATTTTATCTTTCTTGGTAATATCTAAAATAGCATGTGTCTTAAAAGTGATGGCACCTTATATTCAATGAAATACAGTTCTTCACCTGTTGGAGCTTCAGTTTCCTCATCTAGAATTATAGAACTGAAAAATCAAACTGTCATGAGGATTAAGGGAGGTAAAACTGTGTACAGCAACATTCTCAGCTTCAGGCACAGAACAGATGCCCAGAGTTCCTTGGATTCCCCAGTGTGCGGGGAGGTGGGGAGTGGGGGAATGGACCACGGAACCCATCATCTGACCCTTCTACTTTCTCCCAGTGAATTAGCTCCTTACATCTGCACCCTCCTTTCCAATCCAGCTTAAAATGCATGGCCCATCACTTCAACTGTTTCACTTCAGAGATCCTCCATTCTCTTGTCCCTTGATCCTTCCGCCTCAACCATTGGGTAAACCCCTGCAATATATAATTGTGAAGATTGTCCTACAGGAAAAAATTCCTATGAAAGGAATCGCTGGGTCAACATGCATAAAACCCTTTTTAACTTACTGGATGGCTGTGGGGAAAGGGAAGTTCTCACCCATTGTTGGTGGGAGTGGAAATCAGTACTAAACATTTTAAATCTGCATTTGACAATGCCATATGCTTTGGTTGAAAATTTTTACTCTCTGGAATTTATCCTATGGAAAATCTTACACAAGTTCTAAAAATATATGCACAATCACCATGATAGTACCATTGTTTCAAATAGGAAATTCTTGAAACAAGTTTTGCTGTAAGATAAATTCCTAAGGGCAGAACGGCTAGATCAAGTCTTCTCAGATATAAAATATTTAACTTGGGGCACCTGGATGACTCAGTCAGTTAGGCATAGGACTCTTGATTTCAACTCAGGTCATGATCTCGGGGTTGTGAGATGGAGCCCCAAGTTGGGCTCCGCGCTCAGCAGGGAGTCCCCTCACGATTCTCTCTCTCCCTCTCCTTCCACCCTTCGCCCAACATGCACACTCTCTCTCATCCTCTCGCTCTCAAATAAATAAATCTTTAAAAATATTTAATTAAAAAGAAGAAAGTAAGAATCACTTGAAAAATAATAATTACCATTAATTCTTCTGCCACTAGTCAGAAATAACCATCTCTTCATTTTCTATTACTAGTATGTATAATACTCACAGAAATAGTTACTGAGGGAGAGTGCCTACTATGACACTGATTGACAGCTAACATATATAATTTTTCAAGATCAGTATTATCACTACATTTAAAGACATGCAAACTGAGGTTCAGGGTGGTGAAGAAACTTGCAGGAGTAAGTAGAAGAGTTGGAATGGGATCCCAGGTGTACTTCAGAATAAAACACCACACTTTGATCTATATTTTGATATTCCATCAAATTACTTCAATAACCCTGTGAAGAAAGGGTTACTTTCCTCCTTTGCAGAATGAGGAAACTGAAGCACAGAGGGGTTAAGTATCTTACCCTTGGATCACTCCTTAGTAATGTGCAGAACTCAGATAACACAAAGTGTGTATGACCACAAAGCCTTTTTCTCTTTTCAACTCATCACACTGCTTGTGTTCTTTAACTATAAAAGCATTCATGAGCTTTGTTTCTGACTATGAAAGTAATTCATGTTCATTAAGGATATTATTAAAAGCAAGGCAACTATATAAAGATACAAATAACCTCCAATCTCACTCTCACTGATAAACAGTTTTCATGTTTTGTTGCATCCCCTTGCAGTCAGAAACATCCACATATATGCACATACATGTCAGATACGTATATCTATTATGTGACTGGAGTCACATCAGATGGATATATGGTATTGTGTACTAATTTTTGAGTTTCACATTATATCTTTTGGCGTGAGGGTAAGATTTCCATTTCCTTTGTAGGAAGTTACCAATGATCCAGCACCAATTCTTACTGACTATGAATTCTGAAGCAATTGGAAACAGTGCATTTATCAAATACTCAGTGTTTCCATGCACTTGGTTCTACTGATTATTTTTCTATTATTCTATTTTATTTTCTATTATTCTATTTACATATTATGAATTAACAAATTATTTTATTAACATATATGTCAATTCTTGCATCAGGATTGGACTGTTTTAATACTGTGTCTTTGTAGAACCTTGTCATCCAAGGTAATACTCCATATCCCTTTTGAGGCACAAGCTCTTTATTCTTCTTCTGATTGACTTGAGAACACTAATTATAAAGGAACATAAAGATAACATTTATGGACACTTAGTGTCAGACATTTCATGACATGTTTTACATGTGTTTTTTCATTTCATTTTATTTATTTATTTTTTTTTGACAGAGAGAGAGAGAGAGAGATCACAAGGAGGCAGAGAGGCAGGCAGAGAGAGAGGAGNTTTTTTTAATTTTTTTTTTCGACAGAGAGAGAGAGAGAGATCACAAGGAGGCAGAGAAGCAGGCAGAGAGAGAGGAGGAAGCAGGNATTTTTTTTTTTTTGACAGAGAGAGAGAGAGAGATCGCAAGTAGGCAGAGAGGCAGGCAGAGAGAGAGGAGGAAGCAGGCTCCCCGCTGAGCAGAGAGCCCGATGCGGGCCTCGATCCCAGGACCCTGGGATCATGACCTGAGCCGAAGGCAGAGGCTTTAACCCACTGAGCCACCCAGGCGCCCTCATTTCATTTTCATTGAAATTTAATTTGTAGGTTATTGCTGTTATAACAGCCATTTGAAAGATTTTTAATGGGGCTCAAATAAATTAAGGAATTTGCCAAAGGTTATGCAACCAGAAAATGGTAACACCCAGGGCTCAAACCCCTAGCCATAGTCATATTGGGTATGAGTCCATATTAAAGGTGAGGCCAGCACAGGGGAAAGGACTCATCCAAGGTCCTGAGGTTCATTATCGTGCTTGGTTTGCCTGTACTGTCTCCTCTTTCCAGGGCTCAGGGAAAACTGTTTCTTTGGATGTTCAAATAGAAAGTGAAGTAACAGGGACAGGAAATCACATGGAAGAAAAAGAAATAGGGCAATGGCTATCTCCCCTTTCCTCAATTTCCTCAGATAACTCATTCCATAGCACAGAAATGGCACTCAACTTTATACATTATGTATTTAAACGTTTCATTTATTCTTGCTACATTTCCAAATAATCTCTCTGAGAGTTCTGCTCTTTGCTTTATGTCAGTCTCTTTTATTGTACAGAAAAGTCAAGGTGGGTAGGACAAACATTTTTTTTAAGATTTTATTTATTGATTTGACAGAGAGAGAGAGAGAGACAGAGACAGAGAGAGACAGAGACAGAGAGATCACAAGTAGGCAGAGAGACAGACAGAGGGAGAGGGGGAAGCAGACTCCCTGCTGGACAAAGAGCCCGATGCAGGGCTCCATCCCAGGACCCTGAGATCACGACCTGAGCCGAAGGCAGAGGCTTAACCCACTGAGCCACCCAGGCGCCCCAGGACAAACTTTTTTTAAGTTGCATACTATATGCCAAACATTTCCTTAAGTTTTCTCATTTTCCCCACACAATTCCGTGGGAAAGCAATCAAAATCTTCCCATTTTACAGCAGAGGAATTCAGGTTCACAGAGAGTAAATAAATTTTCCAGAGTCACACATAGATCTTGTAAGAGGCAGGAATGGAGGTTCTGGGTGATGAAGATGACAGAGGAGATGAAATCCCGCCCCTTTGCCAAGGAACGTGGATATGGGATCAAATCTGTTGGCTGATCCCTGAGGCAGTGTGTGGAGCTTGCACAGAAGCTCAGGCTTTTAAACAACTGGAAAGATGACCTGGGTGATGAAAATGAACATTTATCAAACTTATTCTCTATCATAGTAATTTCATATCTCATTTCATTTAATCCGGAAAACAAACATTCAAGATAGAGATTACTTTCCTCTTCATAACCTAGAGCACAAGCCAGTACAGTCAGGTTAGTAATATTGTAAATTACAGACCAGGAACTCTAAACCTTGACTTGTTCTAAAACCTGACCTTTTCCCTCTGCTTCCTGTGGCCTCATGGGCTTTGAACGTTTTCTCTGTCTAACCTCCCAGTAGACTGGCAATTACTCCACCCCAGTGTATTCTTCAAACAATTATAATTAACCATATTGTTTTTTAATAATAAAAATCAATAAGATTTTAAAACACTTGCATTGCAAGAGAATAAAATATAAAATGGGAAGGAAATCATTCACATATACTATAAACATTGAGTCAATAATCATGATACAGAAGAAAGTGACCGTACGGTTTGACATGTTCCCAATTTATGTCTGTTGTTTAACAGTGCAACCTTCACTCTCAAAAGTGTCCAGTTCAAACAATAAATTGCACAGCCATCCTCAATATAAATAGTTCTTTTTGAATAGTAGACAATGGGTAAAGAGTAACTTGTAATTTTCATAAAAAGCGATGTAAGTGCCCAACAAATCCATGAAAAGATAACCCAAACACAATAATGAAAGAAATACATATAAAAATCCTAAGATTTAACAAGAAAAAAAAAGTTGCAGATTAGCATGTTGTCCTTTCTCTTTTTGCTGAATAATAAATATGTATAGCTGTATATTTATATTGTTCATATATAAGTTGTGCATGTATTTGCACAAAAGTACTTATATATGCTAGTACCATTATATTGGGATGAAAACATTTGTAGAATATATTAACACTCTATTGAGAACGTTTATCTTAGGAGGGCAAACAGCAGTTTCACCTCTATTTATACATTTCTCTCTGATTTGATGTCCTTAATGTACGTATGTATCAATTTTATAACTCAGAAAAGTGATTGAAATACAGTTTTCAAAGCACAAGAAACATTTTGTTATGATCTAGCTCGTACAAATAATGTTATAGCTCTATTAGAATAGCATTCACTCTTAGGCAATGAAAAGCAGATTATACCCTATGTACAATATGATCCTACTTATTGTTGATAATAAACTTATGTGTGAACGTACATGTTCAGTGTAAGTATATATTATAAAACAAATGTGTCTAAAAGATATGACCCAAAATACAAAATATGCACAAACATACACACACCACACCCCCCACACACACACACTCCCTCAAGAACACTCACACTGGCGGCTTTCTCTTCATTTGAGACAGGGGTGGAACTTCCTGTCAAGAGCTCAGAGAACTAAACAGCAACCTGATTCTGCAGGAAGCCCTGCCTGTGCCATTCAAACTTTCAGCAAGCCCTGTTTGGTGGGTCAGAACAGAGGCCCTCCCTCCCCAAATCCTTGATAGCCTCCTCCCTGAGATATCGAGAGATGTAGTTCTGACTCTGATCAGCAGGTGGCGATTATCGCAATATACAACCTTTGCTGCAATAGAAAAGCCTTGATTTCTATAAGAAACATTAGTAATCGTTGTACTTTTTAATAACAGATTATGAAACACTATGTACACTATGATGCAAAATATTTGAAGACTTCTGTATGGATAGGAAAAGATTGAAATCGTTAATTCTTTTTATTTGCTGATGACGACTCCCAAATCTGTACCTCTCTTGTTCATTCATTCATTCATTCATGAAATATTTATTCAAAGAAACATATTTTATCTGAGCTGTGTTACATTTCTATACAAAATGTTTTCACAGGTAAAGTAGTGACTTGGTGGATTATCTGGCTAAGTTTCATGTTTAGCTCTTCCCTCTGCTTTTTGTCTATCTACTTGTCCCATCTTATGAAGCTGGGTTTTTGATCCATGGGTCTGTGGAACTTTGTGGTCACCTTATTAAAAGGGTTTCCATTGAATATAGCTGACTAAGACCTACAAACACTGAAGAGTCACTTCAATGCAACTGAACAGGACAAATATTTGTTGAGATCTAATCATGATCTGAGCACAGTGAATTCTCATAAAAGAAAGGTTTTCTATGTAGCCATTTCTGACATAACACAGTGGTAGATTTCTCGGAAAGATTTGGGGTTACTTCACCCCTGGAAGGGTGACCTATGCAACTTAGAATTCCTGTTGTTCTTTATGTCCAGTGTCCTCTCCTAAAAGAGAACTGTTTCTCTGCTTCAAGTCAGAGTTCCCTTCCCAAGGGCACAGGAAATTCAAGAGGGGAGTGGAAGGAGGTAAAAATAAATAACATTTTACATGCACTTCTTATGTTCCATGTGCTTTCCGGTCTTCTTATTTTACTTTCTAAATTTTAACATCAGAGACTCATTTTTCCTTTGTCCCTTAAAAGGCAAGACACTCATGAGGGCGGTGAGCCTTCTTTGGCATGGCTTCTGGAGACTCCAACTAAGTTGGGAGAACTTTGGGGGTCTAACAGACCAAACTCAGTATTTCTGTGACAACTTTGGGTAAATTCCTTCACCTCTTTTGACCTCACTTATCCGAATTCTACTTGTCCTGCTTTTCAACCATCCAGGATTGTGAAGGTTAAAAATGAGCCGTGTATTTATAATCAAGTGTCCCCAGCTGTAGGGAACCAATATATGGTATCTTGGAGCTAATTGCTGCCCAAGGCACAGGCCTTAGAGTGATTACCATGAGTGCCACTCCAGTTTTAGGAGAAGAATGTGAAAATACTTTAAATCCCCGTGAATTAAAGTTTTTTTATTATCATTTTACTGCAAAATAGGACCCAGTTAAGCATTCAGAGTTCATTCAAGTCCCCATCAAACTGAAATATGTCCTTTTCTTTAAGAGAGAATCTAGCTGCCCTCTCACCGTATCTATGGTGTCCTCCTCTTCTAAACTGGAGGCCCCATTTCTGTATTCAAGTGGTAACAGGGTAACGAGGTACACCTCTGTCCCTTCTCACCGACACCAGAATTTAAACTGCAGACCAGGTTTGTTCTTCAAAATAGACCTCCATTACCATAAAACTATACACTGGTGCAATGGGATTATAATTGATCAAGACTGGCAACTGGCTTCACAACCAGTTTATAATCCTCAAAAAAAAAACAGGTTATTTTATAGTCACAGTCAATACACCCATGTTTTGCTTGATTTATTCAACTTTTTGTCTAGTATAATCCCAATTCAAAGCCAAAAAATATTTTCTATATCATGAACATTTCCAAATAAATACGCCCTGTATTACTCTATATCCATATGTGATATTCTGTTATATAAAACAGAAGATGCATAGTCTCATTTTTTATATTTTCCTTTGTAGAGGCTTGTTTTAGAAAGTTTCACTCCAAAAGTTTTTAAGGGCTTCTTTGCACATTTTTGCCATGCTAACAAGAGAAAGAAGGCAGAAAAACACAAAGCTAAATGATAGGCACTGTAAAATAATAAATTATAGGAGGTAAAATAGACAGTTCTTGACAATGACATCTAACTCACTTACTTTTACAGGTGACAAAATGGAGTCCAGAGAAGTTCAATGACTTGCCCAAAATAAGATACCTAGTGAATGACAGAGAAAGGACTAGGACCTACAAGTCAGAAATAGCATATGCATTTTAATTTTGTCACACATGAACACAATAAGAAAACATCTCCTGGTTTATAAATGTGGAATTTACAGCTGAGGCTTTGTCACAAATTGGAAGAAACATGGAGCCAAAAGTCAGAAGGACACTTCTCATCTCTATTTACCTACTTAGTGAATGTGTGACCCCAAACAAGTTACTTCATTTTTCTGTGTCTTAGTCTCCTAATCTGTGGAATGGAGGAGACAGTTACCCACGTCAGAGTTATGAGTGATGAATAAATTAGGTAAAACACACAAGGGAGAAATCACAGTGCCATGCACACTGCAGATGCTCAGAGTTCTCTGAATTCCCTAGTAGGAAAAAAAAGGGGCATCCACTTGAAATCCTGCTATGGACCAGGGTGGGTCCTGCCTAAAGAAGCCTTCCCTCTCAAAAAAGACACTCCATGTTCTCCAGGTGTAGAATCAGCATTTGTACTATCCTGAGAGTGAGTGCCCCCCTAAACTGTGTGCTCTAGGTGCCTCACTTACCTCACCTACTTCGCTTTCATCCTGGCCTTAGTTGAGAGGAACACTAATAGCAATAATAGGTAAAATTAACTGAGCACTCACTACATGCTAGTCATTATGCTAAGACTGTTCCATATGTTATCTATTTAATTCTTTCCTACCACCATGTAGAATAGGTAGTACTATTATATTCTGTTCAAAGATAAAACAGAGGCTTAGAAGATTAAGTAACTTGTGCAAGATCATACAATCAGTTATTGACAAAGTAATGGCGATGGACTGTGTGTATTTAAAATGCACGTTATTAACAACTTACAGATAGGATTATTTTGTTATGAAAATGAAGTTGAAAGAAGATAAGTGACTTGAATATAACTGCAACTCGGTGACCTGAATCTCAATGTAAATATCTCTCAAACAGACCAGCTCTTACACTTTGTTCTCCTGTAACATCTTGTCTGTCCAGGACTCAACGGGAAACCTCTAAAATTAATGTGGAGAATGAAAGAACAGGAAAGGGCTTGATTATTTTCTTAGAGTGTCATCTGTATCACGTTCATATGGTAACTAATGCAACAATCCTTTGTATTGATGATTGTAGGCTGAAATGTGCACCTTATGCTAAGACAACTAAGCAAGGTGTCACATAAATTAGCTGGTTCCTGAGATGGTGTAGGGTTCAGGCAGAAGTATTGGTGTTGCAATTTGGGAAGGTGAAAGGAGAAGAATGAACATAACATTTATATAATTTCTACTATATGGGATAAACATTATATTTCATCTCCTGTATTCTTAATAACCACTATTCAAGGTAGCTAGAATTATTGCCATTAAACAGATGAAGACTATAAGATTCATAGGTTAAGTAACTTTCCCCAAGTCTCCAGGCTTGTAAGTGACCGAGAAGGGACTCAAAACCTATACTGCCCCTTAGACCCCACATCTTTCCAAATAATCTGCAGCCTCCTAGGCTTTGAATCTAATTATTCAGGGCACTGGAATTTAGCTAGAGATGGTCACAACAGTGAAGAATGCCCACCAGTGCATTTTCTTTTTTTTTTAAGATTTCATTTATTTACTTGAGAGAGAGAAGGAGAGAGAGAGCACAAGCAGGTGTAGTAGCAGAGGGAGAGGGAGAAGCAGGCTCCCTGCTCAGCAGGGATGTGATCCCAGGGCCCCGGGATCATGACCTGAGCTGACGGCAGACGCTTAATCTGAGCCACCCAGGTGCCCACCAGTGCATTTTCAAACACCTGCTGTATTGCCTTATAAGTCAAAAAATTTATAAATAATAAGGGAGATATATAGAAATTTATAAATACTAAGGCAGAAATTTCACAGAGGAATACTACTGGCAGTAAAACGTGAAAAAATTCAACTATAGTTAATTATAGAAATGAAAATAAAACAGACTATTTTGGATATAATTTCAGAACATTATGGATATATGATCCCATTTCAGCAAAGGAATAAAAAATCATATGTATATCTGTATAATCTGTTGGCATATTTAAGTTAATAAGTAATTAGCAAGGAAAAACATCCAGGACACATAGCCTACTAGCAATAGTGGTTTTATGGAGAAAAGTGTTGTGACATAAGAGACATAGAAGTTAAATTTTGTCTTCAAATAATGTATTGCTATATTGTTTCATTTTATTTCAAGAAGCACATACTGACCTCATAACGTGAAAAATAATTGTGTCGATACTCTCAACACACAGGAAACATCTGACTTTAAACTGAATCAAAAAACTGATCATGAAAAATATATGTATTGATATTGAAAGTTGTTCACAATATACTTCACAATGGGAAAAAATATAATTATAAACTCTACAGTAAGATCCTATTATTTAAAGATAAACCAGTATATATGTAAAGTAAGTTAAAATATATAACCCCCAAAATTTTACACACAAACACACACATCTCCTTTTTTATGTTTTAATTACAGTTAGTTAACATACAGTGTTATATTAGTTTCAGGTGTACAATATGGTGATTCAATCCCATACAACACCCAGTGTTCATCACAATAAGTACACTTCTTAATCCCCATCACCTAGTTCACCCATTTCATCAGCCACCTCCCCTCTGGTTACCATCAGTTCTCTGTAATTAGGAGTCTGTTTCTCAGTTTGTCTCTCTCTTCTTTCTCTTTGCTCATTTGTTTTGTTTCTTAAATGCCAAATATGAATGAAATCATATGGTATTTGTCTGTCTCTGGATGACTTATTTCACTAAGCATTATATTCTCTAGCTCCATCCATGTCATTACAAATGGCATGATCTCATTTTTATGACTAATATTCATATATATACATATATTACGTATATATATACACATATATATATCTGTATATATATATACACATATATATATATCCCACTTCTTCATCCCTTCATCTATTGATGGACACTTGGGCTGCTTCCATAATTTGGCCATTGTAAATAATGCTTCAGTAAACATCAGTATGTTTGTACCAACATACAAACATGTATCCCTTTGAATTAACTTTTTTGTATTCAGGGGGTAAATACCCAGTAGTGTGATTACTGGATCGTGTTGTAGTTCTATTTTTAACATTTTGAGGAAACTCCATACCATTTTCCACAACAGCTGCTCTAGTTTGCATTCCCACCAACAGTGCAGGAGGGCTCCTTTTTCTCCTCATCCTCACCAATACCTGTTGTTTCTTGTGTTGTTGATTTTAGCCATTCTGACAGGTGTGAAGTGATGTCTCACTGTAGTTCTGATTTGCATTTCCCTGATGCTGACTGATGTTGAGCATCTTTTCATGTATCTGTTGGCCATTTGGATGTCTTCTTTGGAGAAATGTCTCTTTGTGTCTTCTATTTTTTCTTTTTTTTTTNAGCCGAAAGCAGAGGCTTTAACCCACTGAGCCACCCGGGCGCCCAAGTGTCTTCTATTTTCTAATTGGATTATTTGCTTTTGGGGTATTGAGTTGTAAAAGTTCTTATGTATTTTAGATACTAGCCCTTTATCAAATATGTCATTTACAATATCTTCTCCCATTCCATAGGTTGCCTTTTAGTTTTGTTGATTGTTTCCTTCACTGTGAAGAAGCTTTTTATTTTGATGTAGTCCCAGAAGTTTATTTCTGTTTTTATTTCCCTTGCCTCAAGAGACATATCTAGAAAAGAGCTACAGCTGATGTCAGAGACATTACTGCCTATGCTCTCTTCTAGGATTTTTATGGATTCAGGTCTCATATTTAGGTCTTTAATCCATTTAAAGTTTATTTTTGTGAATGGTGTAAGAAAGTGATCCAGTTTCATTCTTTTGCATGTAGCTGACTAGATTTTCTAACACAATTTGTTAAAAAGACTGTCTTTTTCCCACTGGATACTCTTCCCTACTTCATCAAAGAGTAATTAACCCGTTTAATCGTGAGTTTATTTTTAGGCTCTATTCTTCCATTAATCTATGTGTCTATTTTTGTGTCAGTACCACACTGTTTTGATGATTATAGCTTTGTGATATAACCTGAAGTCTGGTATTGTGGTACCTCCAGCTTTGCTTTTCTTTTTCAAAATTGCTTTGACTGTTTAAGTCTCTGTGTATCTATATAAATTTTAAGATTTTTTTGTTCTAGCTCTGTAAAAAAATGTTGTTGGTATTTTGATAAGGATTGCATTAAATCTGCATATTTTTTTGGGTAGCATAGACATTTTAATAATATTCTTCCAATCCATGAGCATGGAATGCCTTTCCATTTCAATGTTTTGTGGTTTTCAGACTACAACTTTTTCCGTCTTTGGTTAAGTTTATTCCTGGGTAGCTTATTATTTTTGGTGCAATTGTAAATGGGACTTTTTTTTTCTTAATTTCTCTTTCTGCTGCTTCATTCTTAGTGTATAGAAATGCAGTAGATTTCTGCATGTTGATTTTTGTATCCTGCAACTTTACTGAATTCATTTATAAGTTCCAGTAGTTTTTTGGTGGAGTCTTTCAGATTTTCTATATATAGTATTATTTTGTGCAAGTAGTGAAAGTTTTACTTCTCCTTTGTCAATCTGGATGCCTTTTATTTCTTTGTTTTGTCTGATTGCTGTGGCTAGGACTTCCAGTACTATGTTGAGTACAAGTGGTAAGGGTGGACATCCTTGTCTTGTTCCTGACCAAAGGGAAAAAGCCCTCAGTTTTTCCCCATTTACTATGACGTAAGTTTTTCATATATGACCTTTATTATGTTGAGGTACGTTCCCTCTAGACCTACCTTGTTGAGAGTTTTTATCATGAATGGGTGTTACACTTTGTCAAATGCTTTTTCTACATCTATTGAAGTGATCATATGGTTTTACCCTTTCTCTTATTGATATGATATATTATGTTGATTGATGTGCAAATATTGAACCACACTTGGATCCCAGGAATAAATCCTACTTGATCATGGTGAATAATTTTTTTCATGTATTGTTGGGTTTGGTTGGCTAATATTTTATGGAGAATTTTGGCATCCATGTTCATCAGAGATATTGGCCTGTAGTGTGTGTGTGTGTGTGTGTGTGTGTGTGTGTGTGTGTGTGTGTGATGTCTTTCTCTGGTTTTGGTGTCCAGGTGATACTGGCCTCATACAATGAATTTGGGAGATTTCCTTCCTCTTCTATTTTTTTTTTGAAGAGTTTGAGAAGATTAGGTATTAACTCTTCTTTAAATGTGTAGTAGAATTCACCTGTGAAGCTATCTGGTCCTGTACTTTTTTCGTTTGTTGGGATTTTTTTGATTACTGATTTTATATCTTTGCTGGTAATTGGTCTGTTCAAATTTTCTATTTCTTCCTACTTCAGTTTTGGTAGGTTATTTATTTCTAAGAATTTATCCATTTCTTCTAGGTTGTCTAATTTGTTGGCATATAGCTTTTCATAATATTCTCTTATAATTGTATTTCTGTGGTATTGTTTGTTACCACTCTTTCTTTTTTTTTTAAAGATTTTATTTGTTTGACAGAGAGAGAGAATACAAGAGAGGGAACACAAGCAGGGGTAGTGGGAGAGGGAGAAGCAGGCTTCCCGCAGAGAAGAGAGCCAGATGTGGGGCCCAATCCCAGGACAATGGAATCACGACCTGAGGCAACAGGCAAACGTTTAAGGACTGAGCCACCTGGGCACGCGGATACCTCTCTTTCACTTGTGATTTTGCTTAAGTCCTTTCTCTCTTTTTTTGTTTTGTTGAGTCTTGCTAGACGTTATCGGTTTTGTTGATCTTTACAAAAAACCAGCTCCTGGTTTCTTTGATCTGTTCTATTGTTGTTTTTTTTTTTTAGTTTCTATATCTCTTATTTCTGCTTTAATCTTTATTGTTTCCTTCCTCCTTCTGGTTTTGGCTTTTCTTTGTTCTTCTTTTTCTAGCTCCTTTAAGCTAGAAAGGTTAGGTTGTTTATTTGATATTTTTCTTGCTTCTTGAGCTAGGCTTGTATTGCTATAAACTTCCCTCTTAGAACCACTTTTCCTGCTTCCGAAAAGTTTTGGACCATTGTGTTTTCATTTTTGTTTGTGTCCGTGTAATTTTTTATTTCTTCTTTGATTTCTTGGTTGACCCATTTATTGTTAAGTAGCGTGTTATTTAACCTCCCTGTATTTATGGTCTTTCCGGATTTTTTCTTGTGGTTGATTTCTAGTTTCATAGCATTGTAGACAGAAAAGATGCATGGTATGACTTCTATCTTTTTTAATTTGTTGAGGCTTGTTTTATGGTCTAATATGTGATCTATTTTGGAGAATGTTTCACACACACACACATCTTCTAAGATGGGTTCAGGTTGCCTATTCCTCCTCTCTCAAGTTGTAAGCAGTTCCTAAGTTCCTTAGCAATATCTTGTTCTAGAATCCTTCCAGAAAGTTCTGTCTGGTTGACAGGGCACAAACAGCTTTCTCGTTCCCCAAATTCCTGCTCTCTGATATTCAAATTACAACCCACATTAATGAAAATGGGTATTTTTATTGAAAAGAAAAAAATGGCTTTCTAATAATAAAAATCAACAATATTTTAAAAATCAGATTAGAAAGCAGATATGTAATATAATTCTAATCCAACTCAAAAGATAAATATGAATAGAATCTCCCTGAAGAGATAAAAACACAGTTTCGTTTTCTGCTTTCTCCAAAATCTTTCATTCATTCATTCATCCTTCTATTCATCAGGTAGTGTTTGAGTGTCTTCTGTGTGCCTTCCAAGACCATCCTGAATCTTGGCTTCCTGATCTCATCTTTTCTGAGTTCCAGAAGTACAATAGACTACACTCCACTAGATCTGCCCAGTGTTAGTGTTCACTTGTACACATGTGACCAGGCTCAGACATTGTAGCCTACTAGCATAAACCAGAGTCCAGGAATCCTGGAAGACAACCTTCTAAAGGAAGGGGGCAGTAGTAGAGTAGAATCATCCTGGTGTTTTGAGTATTTGAGCTACCTTCTCACTTATGCATTCACTTTTTTTTTAATTTGAGTATAGTTCATACACAATGTTACATTAGTTTCATGTGTACAACATAATTAATAATCAGCAACTCTATGTTATGCTATGCTCACCACAGTTGTGGCTACCATCTGTGATTTGTGTCCTCATGACTAGAGCTCACTGCAAAGATGGTGTAGAAAGAGTTAAAGATGAGACAGATCTTGGGAAGTCTCATTCGTGGATTCTCTCATGGGCATGAACTGCAGAGTTGAGGCACTTTCTACAATTGTGCTGTTAAGTTTCACGCACTTTTCCGGACATGCCCAACTGCTGGGAGTGGATTTCCACACAGGATTTCCCTGGGGATGAAGCAGGTCATAGAGTATTTCCTGACTGTTATATCTGGCTAGGGTCTCAGATTAGCTCTGCCCTCGCTTTACTCAGCTAATGCCTTGTTATCCCTCAGGTCCTAGATTAAACTTCACTTCCGTGGGAAGCCTCCCCAACACACCCAAGCCCAGTTGGGTAATTGTGCTATCTACTCTGCTCCCATAGTACACTGACTTCCCCTATCATAGGAGCTACAATACTTCATCATTACTGCTGGCTTCACTATCTCACCCTTTAGACTACAAGCTTGAGGAGAGTGAAGGTCATGTATGTGGGCTTGTTTCTTTACCATTGTAATGTGTTACACCTCTAAGTCTTCATGTCTATATTTTTATTTGTGTTCAAAAGTGATGAGGTTTTTAGTGGTGATTTTTGCTATACCAAAGAATATCCTCACCCTTTCATAATTTCATTATAATTTAATTTGATTTAGGTCATACCAAATAAGTTTCCACATGCTCTTAAAATTACAGAAGCTTGGGGCGCCTGGGTGGCTCAGTGGGTTAAAGCCTCTGCCTCCAGCTCAGGTCATGATCTCAGGGTCCTGGGATCAGGCCCGCATGGGGCTCCCTGCTGGGTGAGGAGCCTGCTTCCTCCTCTCTTCCTGCCTCTCTGCCTACTTGTGATCTCTTTCTCTCTGTCAAGTAAATAAATAAAAAATAAAAATAAAAAATAACCACTCTTACCATCTAAAAAAAAAATTACAGAAGCTTGTGTACTTATATTAATGAGAAATTCACAATTTTTGACCGATAGGTCTCCATTCTTTACATTTTATCTCATAACACCTGACCATAAGGAAAAAATAATAGAAAAGATCAAAAAAACATAAATCTTTCATAATCCTACTACACAACTAATGCATTTTTCTTATAATAGATAATGGTGAGATGAATGACATTGTCGGTTTCTATCGCTAAAGAAGGCATTTCACATTTGTGTTTAGAATAGACCTAGCTCCTTTATGAGTTTGTCCTTCTTGTGCCCCTGAAACCCATATAGGTACTTTTTAGGTTTTTATGAATAGAACTTGATGACTAATTTGATGTGTGTACACATGAGTGTTCGTGTGTGTTTGTGTGTTTCTAGAATACTTACCTGTGTTTCCACATATCCCTTCATTGATAGATATCCTTTGTTTTCTTTTTATATTTCAATAAATTTACGTTTGTGGTAAAGACAAAAATTAGGAAATTTAAGTTGATGAATTTTATTGTTTCTATGCTCTTGTGCACATCCTTAACTATTTCCTTAGGGTACATTTCAAGACATGGAATTGCTGCCTCAAATGGTATACACATGCTTAATTTAATTCCCCACCTGCCACCCAGAAAAGTTGTACCAATTTGAAGTCCATAAACTGGAATGAAGTGAAAAAAAGCCTCAGGGAAGTGAGAAGCATGGCTCTACTGATGTTCTGTTGGAAAGTGCAGGCCTTAGATTCCACTGAGCAGCAGCTTTAAGGTCACAATAACAGTAAATACACCTCAAAGTAGTCAGTAGTGAATGGCAATATTAAACATAAGCACATCGTGAAACTGCATGGGGTTAAATTATGGAAAGGGCACAAGACTTGACGTCAGTCACCGGGATTACAGTGGCAATTTGATGAAGAATATGTAAAACTGTTATTAAAATCCTTGTATTATAGTTATTATGAGACAAGTTGTATCCTCAGGCTAATATCACATTTAATCCAGAATTAATCCAAGTTCTCATTGAACCAACATGTGGGTCAAATGCTCTCCTACTTTATCTTCTCAGCAGGAGACTGTTCTGTCCACTGATCACAAGGATCTTCTGAAAGAAGGATATGGTTCTGTTTTATTAACTGAACAGTCATTGCCAAAGGTTTCTTGATAAAGAGAAAGATGCTTGGACTTTGAAAGATGTTGCAGATGCCTGCTCTGAATGCTTAACACCTGTTTTGAAACGTAAAAGTTGGTACTTTCATTTTTGATGTCTAAGAGATAAAAGGGCTCAAACAAATGATGGGGCAGATGTTGATTTTGGTACTGGACTGGTCTGGCTTTGTCCCCAAGCAAAACTTCTGAATAGTAAAAGGTTTGTATAAGAGCCAGATGACTAAGGCAGAAAGCAATTAAGCAATTCCAGACATTCAGCTTTAGATCCTGAAAAGAGGGAACTATTACTTTTCCTGCTTGAATGTAACTTCTTCTTTCTTTTTCAGCAGATATAGTCTGGCACAGCAGAGCCCCTATGAACACAGTACTAGTCAGCCAGATCCTATAGAAAGAGACCTGATAAATCAAGTTTATTTTATTGTATTACACGACAATTTGCAAGAGGCAGACAAAGACATTACATAGTGCTGTTTGCTTATGAGGGCTATACTTTCACATTTTACTTCAGACACTCCTAAAATTATTGAAGTTTTTAAAATTACCATCAACATTTTTTCATACTTTACCATATATTACTTTTCATAATTTGGAATTTAAAATAAAGTTTTTAAATGGCCAAGATATAAAATAAGAGGGAAAATAAGAAGAAATGATTGCATGATAAAGTAGGTTTTATGCCAGGCTCCTCTGACCTTTTTTCAAGTAAAATTTCAGTGCTCAACAGAATGCCATTTTCTACTTTTTCATGTTTTATGTTTTTACACAGACACACTCATTATTAAGCTAGATCTGTATTTATAGTATTCTGAATAAGTGAATTATGAACTGGTTATTCTTTTTTAAAAAAAAACATTTTATTTATTTATTTGACAGAGAGAGACAGCAATAGAAGGAACCCAAGCAGGGGGAGTGGGAGAGGGAGAAGCAGGCTTCCTGCTGATCAGGGAGCCAGATGTGAGGCTCCATCCCAGGACCCTGGGATCATGACCTGAGCCAAAAGCAGACCCTTAATGACTGAGCCACCCAGGTGTCCCTGAACTGATTATTCTTATTACATAAAGATTTTACAGTAGAGATTCCTTTGAAAGAAAGTCAAACTCCTAATATTTAAACTACTATTCAAAGTTATTGCACATTATTTTAATATTAAAAGGCCAGAGCCATGAAAACATAAAGGTTTATGGAATGCCCATTGAAATAATACATCAGAGGATGTAAAGAGGATAAGACATCTTAATCAAGACACTTTCCTTATTTTTGGTTGAGGAAAAAGAAGCTAAAGGGGGTTCAGTGTCTTGTTGATAACAGAACTGATTTATGGATGAAAAAGGACTACAAATCAGAAACAGAAATCAGCAATGATTCTGAAAAACAGACACGTATTTTCCACTGTCCCTGTGATAGACCTCCAACTTGTCTTCAATTTCCCACCACCACAAATATACCCTTATACATATTCTTTTATTTAGTTATATAAAAAAAGACTCTGAGATATAAATTCAGGAGCAGAATTGGTGGGTCATTGAGCATATAACTATAACTAAGCATTTCAATTGATCTGCAGAGTGAATGCACTAGCATGTACTTCTTCCAGCAGTGTGACAGGTCCCCATAACCCCCAGCAACACTTGGCATTATCTACCATTCTAATTTTTGCTTGTCTGCGAGATGAAGGATATTTCAGTTTTGCTTAATTAGAAACTACTAATGAATTTGAATGCCAAGTACCTAAAGTACAAACTGTGTAATTTGATTAAACTTCTAGGTTTTTAAAAATTCTTTTTAATTATTACTTTTTTATTATGTTGTTAGTCACCATGTAGTACGTCATTAGTTTTTGATGTAGTGTACCAAGATTCATTGTCTGCGTATAACACCCAGTTCTTCGTGCAATCCGTGCCCTCCTTAAGCTGTATATTAGTCTTTGTATGAGTACCATGTTGCGTTTTTTTCCACTTCGTATTTTATGTTGTAAGAAGAGGATCAAAGTTACATTTTTTTAATGAAAAATTTACCAACTGACCCAACAACACTTCCTGAATAATACATGTCGCCTACTGGTTAGAAAAATACATGTTATTTACTGGTTAAAAATGAAAAGTTTATCACATTTTAAAATCTTTTTGGGACTGAGTTTTATTCTGTTCCATTAAATTATATCTCAGATTTTTCCATCACTCTTATCCTGTTTTAATATTGTTGCTTCATAGAACATTCTAATAGCTAAAACGTAACATTTTCCCCATTGCGTGCTCTCTGGAAAGTCAAACATAACAACACAACAATAAATGTAACTAATATTCATTGAGCATTTGCAATGTATCTAACGCTTTACTTACATTATCATGCTTAATTCTCAACTATATATAGTAATGTAGATACAGTTCTTATCCCCATTTGAAAGGTGAGAAACTTAAGATACAGAAGATTCAACTAGTTTGATGTGAGACCTAGTGTTAAACCGAGGTCTTACCACAGCCAGCCCATACTCCTGCCCACTGTTATAGTAAAACGAATTGTATGAAATTGTCAATATTGGAACATTTCTGACCAAAATAATATCAATTTTTATTGCCCAATCTAATACACAACATTTTGTACTTTAAAAATGAGGCCATCCCAAAGGAAGAAATATGCCCATGGTACAATAATTGGTAAGAGGTCTGCTATCTGGATCCCTGATCTTCTATATCCAGTCTTCTAATGAGCAGAGTCATTATCTTCATTTATTTCATGGACTCAGTAGGAAACTATTTCTCTAATGATCCACTAGAAGGTAGTATAAGAGAAAGAAAAGTGTACGAAATTAAAGGAAATAATGGTTATTTTTGTCTTTGCCCATATTTATCAGGTGATCCATCCTACAATTCAGAAATAACACTAAAGCTCACAAATTATTAAAAATGTATTCACATTTTCATATGTTGCTGTCAACATCTTTAAATATTCTCTATAATAAATGTATTATTTAATTTATATTAAAATTGTATCTTTAATGGGAAAAACAAGGCAGGGAAACAGGAGTAATATTTGTTCAAAGTTTACTGTGTTCTAGACAATACTAAAGGTGCTACAGTTTTTACCTTGTATTAGCTCTGTGAGTGTACAATGTGTTATATCTACTAAAAATACCATTTTTCACAACATAAAAATAATACGCTTTTTTTAAAAGATTTTATTTATTTTAGAGAGAGAGGGAAAGAGAGAGAGAATGAGCAGGGGGAGGTGCAGAGGGAGAGGGATAGAGAGAATCTGAAGCAGACTCCACACTGAGTCAGAGCCCAACACAGGGCTTGGTCCCATGACCCTGAGATCATGACCAGAGCTGAAACCAAGAGTCAGACGTTCAACCAACTGAGCCACTCAAGCACTCCCAATTTCTTTTATTTACAAAAAGCATTTTATTAAATAGTTTGTATGGAATTATCCCAATTCTGCTTTCAATCACATAATTTTTAAAAGGAGATATTCTTTCAGTTTTATTGTCTACTGATTAACAAATACAAATTTATTTCTTTCTCTCTTTCTTTTATTTATTCAACAAATATTTACTATACACGTAGTAAGTGTAAGGCACTGCCAGACCAAATCATACTTCCATCACAGGGCTTTTCTTCAGAGTTCCAGGGTCTATTATCCAACTACAGCATAATGCATATTTACATGCATTACCAGGCATAGACACTTTATCAAGCTAATTCAAATTATACAATCCTTGAACTCTGAAAGCTTACTATCTAAATAGAAGTCTATATAGTATTAACATGGGGAGAGCATAGGGTTTAAATAGCCAAACAAGGGTTAAAATCCTGTTCTGCCACTCATTTAAGATGTGTAAACTTGGAAAGTTTACTTAGCATCTCCAAGACCTAACTTCCTGATCTGTACAAAGGGATTGTTATCCAGGTTTCAAAGAAAACCATATGGAATGTAGTACACCCAACCATTCTGTCTGAAAATTTAACACATTAATTTTTTCCCACTCCATCTCTTCTCTTTTTTAGCTGATACAACTCTGCCCTGAACGCAATAGCATCACTATATCATAGAGCATTCAGAAATGTGACAATGAAAAGAAAATTAAGTGTATATTTATATCATGAATGTGATCCAACACATTGGCTGATAAAGTTCAATCATTGTGCTTTTCCTAACCCATTTGGGCCTTTTAGATTGACATGATAAATACATATGGCTTGGAAGGTTCTAGTATTCCTTGAGCCTCAGAATGTTAAGATATAGTAGAAACAATGTGCAAAATGATGAATCTGCAGGAAGAAGACAAAAACAAGAGTCAGGAATGCTTTCTGGGTCCCAGTTCCTAAGTGATACCTGATGAAAGGACAAAGCATCTACAAGCATTAAGAAATGTTCTGGAGATCAATGAGATACCCATTTTTGCAAGCACTCTGAGTTCTCAGAAGGGAAGGAAGAAGCTCTTTTATGTGCAAGGAATCAATTTCACAGAATTATATGTAAGAAAATTAGGCCTTTAGAGAAGTGTCACCCAATACATGTCTCTTTACTAATTATTCTTCTTCTGTAATTATCTTTTAAAGGTCTTACTTATTTAAGTAATCTCTATACCCAACATGGGGCTCAAACCCACAACCCTGAGATTAAGAGTCACATGGTCTACCGACTGAGCCAGCCAGGTGCCCCTAATTTTATCTTTTAAATGCCCAAGATACCTGGTAGAATTCAGAGGCCACCCCAAAACACATGAAGACTGTCCATTAGGGAAAAAAGCTAAGGGAACTCTCACTATGATTGCTTCTTTATATCGTCCATTCATTTAACTATTCCAGCAAGCCTCTGAGATAGAGATTGTTCTGAAAGAGGGATTGTTCTGAGAGGGCAGTGTTCTATAAATACACACACACACACACACACACACACACACACAAGTGTTGTTTGTATCTCTGCTCCTGCCTACAATTTTCTGCATGTTTTTCTGCAGTTTCATTGCTGCCCTCTTGTTGGAGATTCCTTTTATCTCTAATGTGGGCCTTTACCAAATAATTTAAGCTCACTTTTATGTGATTATAATAAAATCATACCTGAACTGGATTCCCTGACAGTTCTGACTATCTTGACCCTGACACCAATACCTTTGCTAACAGGGGAATGGATGTACTGAATGTTAATGAATGTTATTTTGACTGTCTGGAACAATTGTACATCCCGTCCTAGAGACGCAATCATGATAACAAGGTGTCCAAACAGCTAATATTCCGAATCCTTTCTTTTAAAATATGGTATTTTTTTCTTTTTCTAAGGTTTTTTTATTCTCTTCTCCCTCACTTCTGTTGTGTAACAAATTGAATTGTAACAGTGGTGTGTACAGTCTTTTTCACTGGATTTAATAGTAAAGGTCTATTGGTGATTATGGAATACTGCAGCACCGCCTGGATGTTGATCAGATTCTCCCTTCCAAAATGAAAAAAGTCAGTCCAGGATAGGAAATAACAAAGAGAAAGAGGCCATTTCATTCCTTTCTTTATGTTTCAAAACCATGGAACCATTCTTACCACACTTCCAAAAAACAAACAAAAAAAAGAAAACAGTCACAAAGCATCATATGCAGACATTAGACTCTAAAACTCATTAACTATGTAGTAGCATCTGTAAGCAACTCCCTGTATTTTAGAATTTTGAAATACAATCTGAAGCTTGAGAGGTCTCTTTTCTGAGAGGCCCCCATGTAGGAGAAACCCTTTTATGAGGTGGTTCAGGGAGTCACAGTTCATTAAATCTTGAGAGCTTTCACAAATATATACATAGTCTTTCCCTTATTCAACCAATCCAAATGTAGGCAGTGTTTGGTTATCTACTGATCCATAACAAATCACCCCAAACATAGAGGCTTAAAACATCAACAGTTTATTATTATTGTTTGTAACGATTCTATGGTTTGGCTGGGCCGTTCTTTTGTTTTAAATGGTCTCAATTGGAGTGCTGGGATATTCAAAGGTCAAAAATAGCTTCAGTTGTACATATTAAAGGTTGATGTATGCTACTGACTGGGAGCTCAGTTGGAGCTGGCAGCAAGGAGATTTTCGGGTTGACAAAATTAAGAAAGTGGTTTATACAATTAGCAGTCATGCAAGGTTTCTGATCCAAATTTATTTATGTTGAACCATGTACATAAGCAAAACGTCAACACATTCTATATGACAAAAATCATCATGAATATACTTAAAGCCATAAAAAATCTTGAAAGATTTGTAAAGTGTATTATAAAAGTGGTCTTTTATTCTTAATATATATAAAAAGCACTTACACACCAAGAGAAAAATAGGGTAAGGATATGAACAGTTTTTGTGTGCACATATATACATAGGTGATAGTATAATAAATGCAAATAAATTATTAAAGGATTTTTATATCAAAGAATATCTTTGGAAGAAAGGAAATATAGACAAATTCACCTTATGCACGTCTGTAATATTTAAATTTTTTACAACTATGTATTTCTTTCATATGTCTTTTATTTTATTTTATTTTATTTTATTTTTCCAGTGATCTAAGATTCATTGTTTATGCACCACACCCAGTGCTCCATGCAATACATGCCCTCCTTAATATCTACCACCAGGCTCACCCATCCTCCTTCCTCCCTCCCCTCCATAATCCTCAGTTTGTTTCTCAGAGTCCACAGTCTCTCATGGTTCATCTCCCCCTCCAATTTGTCTTAAAGAGTTCTGACAATGACTGGGGATTCTAGGAATGTTTCCTTTACTGAAAAAACTTCCAGATAGGTCTTCATATAGGGTTAAAGCAATGATCCTTCCCTCACCCCTTCTTTCCCTCTTTTGTCTGAGATATTTAAGTTTCATTTCTGGCTCTGATCAAGGGTTGAAACTCTGCTATATTTTATAAAATTCCTCCAGTAAATAAATATAATGTTTACAAGGAGGAAAAAATATGGCAGGTATGAATTTTCAAAACAAAGCAAATCCCAGAAGTATACAAGAATTGCTACTTTGTATACTTTTCTACACTGTAACTGAATCTAACCTCTATTTTCAGCCCCAATTCTGTTGTAAAGAGTATATGGTCTCTAATTCAGTGTAAATTCAGTTCTTCTCATTTTTGTTTGTTAACGTATGATAAATCCGATTGATTTATGTCTCCACTTCTCATCATATGACATCTAAACTTTCAGAGCTTGTGTAGTGTCTTGATCTTTACTGCCCTTGGTGATATCCCCTAAGATATTTGAATTCCCATCTAAGCCTGTCTGGTTCATGTTACAGTGCTGCTACCTTTCATCTTGACCTTGAGACTGGCTCAGGACCACAAGCTCTCTTGCTCAGCTAGCTTTTGTGCCTTGCTGGGAACACAGAAAAACTGGACTGTGTGGCACACCTCTGAGGGATATGGTAAACTGAGTGGATCTACCTTGGGCCTTCTCTGACCCTCATTTGAAAGGAAGCCATTCCTATTATAGTATACCCACATTATGGTGACACCTAGAATTCCTGTGAGGCTACAGTTTCTCAGGTATCCAAACAGGGAGAGGGAAATATCACAAGGTAAAAGATATATGTGAGATATATCAGACTATATTTCATCTTGTCACACTTACTATCCCCTAGGAAATCTTTTTCCTTCACAAAGAAAATATATTTCTCTAGGTATCACCCCTCAAAGAAGGTAAGAATAAAGTTGCTATACAAAATTTGTCTACAATAGTAATTTGCATATGCAAACCAACCAATAGGTGTTATCATCTTCAGGGTCCCCTTTTGTCAGGTGGATAAGGACAGATACTGAATATATCCCCTCACCCTCATTTAAGGGTGGTTACTTGTTCTTCCATGCCTAACTGTTGCCAGACAAATTACTCTTACTTACCCACACCCATTCATGATTCAGTGATGTAATAAAAGTCCCCCACCTATGGAACTTAAATTCCAGTCTCAATTGATTTATCTCACACTGAACTGATTGAGAAAACCCTAAGATGACTGAGTTTACCTTCAGCTGGCAAGATTGTTTTTTTACAATAGGTAGAGTGGGGTTCAAAATGTATACTAAAATTAGTTATATAAAAACAGAGATTTCGGGCGCCTGGGTGGCTCAGTGGGTTAAGCCTCTGCTTTCGGCTCAGGTCATGATCTCAGGGTCCTGGGATCGAGGCCCGCATCGGGCTCTCTGCTCAGTGGGGAGCCTGCTTCCTCCTCTCCCTGTCTCTCTCTCTGCCTCTCTGCCTGCTTGTGATCTCTCTCTCTGTGTCAAATAAATAAATAAAATCTTTAAAAAAAAAAAACCAGAGATTTCTTTACCAGCTGAGTTTTATATCCTGGAAATTGTGCACACTAAAAATTAATAAAATTTATTTCTAAATAGATGGTGAAACAGTTTGTATAGTATGATCTCAAATACTTCGATGGATATGCATAGAAAAAAATTAGATGGACACATATTTTATTTTACTTGCTGGTAACTCTCAAAATCTATAATTCATCCAATAATTCATCAACTCAAGAAGTACCTATTGGATATTATTATGTGTCAGGTGTGGGAAATCCAATTCCATAACTTCATACCATAACTTATTTCTCCTAAATTCCAAATTCGTAGATCAAACCCCCCACTACACATGCCCATTTGAAGAATATAAATATTACTAACCAACTGAATGTCTATGACTCCACTTGAACTATACCAAACAAGTTTAGATCAATTTTGGCCCTCCATTTGGAGCACTGGGTGTTGTACATAAACGATGAATCTTGGAGCACTGCATCAAAAACTAATGATGCATTTTATGGTGACTAAAATAACACAATAAAAAAATAAAAAATAAAAAATAAAAGTTTACCATAAATGGAAAGCCATATGGCAGTGTGAAGAGAACTTAGGCCTTGAAGTCAGGCACAACTGGGTTAAAACACCTCTTCTGCTTTTTATTGACTGTGTAAACTTGGAAAATGTAATTAACTTCTCTGGGCTTCACAGCACATACTTAATGACAAGGTGAATAATTAAAGAGATACTGGTATCTACTGTACCACATTTTTGAGCATAGAGAAAAAGTAGGTAAAATGCTTAACGGAATTTCTGGCCCATACTAGGCACTCAGCAGAAGTTTACTTCTCATCCCATCCCCTCCATTCTATAGCAGAGATGGCATTGCCATAAATGCAGTTAAACAACTATGTGTTTAAAAGCATTTGGAATGGCTACAATAAGGAAACCACCAACATTTACATTATGGAGGAAACAGTACATTATTTGTTATATTTGACCAAACCACATGAAATTGCTGACGTTCAGTCATTTTTGACCTACAAAAACAATGATTTCATATCTTTCAATCTAATAGAATGATTTGTGTATTGAGTTCAATTAGGGAAACAATATTCACTCTTTTTCCTTTGAATTTCACACCTCTCCTTTTTCTATATCTAAAGGTAAACATTGGGCAAATCCATAATATGGATGTCGCTGCTATCCTTTTAGCCCCAGAAACACTATGGGAGCACAAAGCTACAGTGATAAACCTGCTAAACAGGATGCTAGAGAGAGGGTCAGAAGAGCTGCCAGGACTGGAAGTATCTGGATGATAGGACCTATGGTGAATCCCTTCTCCTCTTTTAGCCTGGACTGATCACCAAAATGAAATCAGGAAGCTTACTCAACCATCCTGGACTGTTGTGGAAATCCATAAGACCCACACTGGACAAATACTTTGGGTTTTGAGTTGGGAAGATCTGGTAAGGCCAAGGAATTATTTTAACAGAAATTAATTTGTATAAATAACAGAACAGTACATATTAGACACTCAAATGGAAATTATTTATGAGAATGTCAACAAACATTTATAAAACACAAATGAAGCTCAGATGGACATGGATTCTGCTCTCTATAGAACTAAGAAAACTCATATGAACTGTACCTGCTAGTGTGTTATAAGATTTCCATGTGCCATCTTCTCTAATACTTAAAGTAAGCGTTATGAGGCAACATTTATTATTTTAACTCTTCAGATGAGCATTCTTACATTTCATTAATTGAATCTTACAGTATGTAAGTGACAGAACCAAGAATTCATATCTGGCCTTTCTACTTCCCCAGTCTGTGCTCTTTCCACTCCAAGACGTTGGCATGAGGCTAATTCAAGTTCCTGGAGTGTCCAGCCCTAGTTTCTTAGACCAATGACAAGCATAGCATGTCTATTATCAACACCACCAAGAAATAAAAAACACTGAGTATTTTTTGGTATATGACACAGCATACAGAGGTAACAACATGAGCAAAGACATGGAATCAAAGAGAACATCTGGCCTGCCTGAGAACTGGAACTGGGCTGCTGGGACTGGACACTGCAGAAAGGAGTTCTTTGGACTAAGATGCTCCTATCAGTCAAAAGCCAACTGGCTTATATCTCAGGCAACAGTTTAGCACAACTGCAAAGCCAAATGAGTTGTAAAAAATATTTGAGGCTTAATGTTCCTCCCTATCCATTCTACACTCATAAATTAGTTCAAATTTTAAAAGCAAATTTTAACAGAAATAGAGCTAAGTATGGGTCAGATACTTCAATGGGTCTTCATAAATCTACCTAGAACAGATGGGCAAAATTTGGAGGAAATAGCTTTATCTTTATTACTACCCTCTAGCTCAAATTGAAGGTTGAATTTTCTCATCAGAATTGTGGAACATGTCCTCCTTGTTCCTCTTCAAACGTACCTGGATTAATAATGGGCTGGGTGATGAAAGCCCCACCAGCAGTAAGGTATGAGGAGGGCTGTCCAGAACAAGTTTTGCTGTTTATGTCTATGTTTGTGTGAATGTGTGTACATGTGTGTGTATTTCTACATAGAGCAGTGCTGTATCTTCCTCTTTCTTTGTTGTTGCCTTTCTTGCCAAGTTTCTCTTTTGTTCTGTAATTTGGAGCTTTGTCAAAGCAGTTAAGGCAAAATTTAGATAGATAGAGCAAATTGTATTTGGCCTGACTTCTGTATAATATGTCCTTGATGTCAATCTTGCTGAGTGAGGAGTGGACCCACAAAATGTTGATAGATGTTATGGTGATAAGCTAAGACATCTGTGAAATGGCACATAATGCTTTAGAGATATAATCCAGGAATAAAAGGGAGATCTTTAAGGCCAAGATAATGAAGTTTCCAGGCAGTTAATATTTGAATTCTGACGCTCTATTTAAGAGAAATAGAGTGTTTACTTTTAGTTTTTCCTTATCCAGAGTATCTCCCATCATTCATTCATTCATTTATTTATTCACTCATATTATTCCCAATGCTGGTACTATCTAGCATTCAGTTCTTTCCACTGGAGTTTCTCCTCACATTTTATTGATGAGTTTAAGTTCCTACAACAGCCCTTGTATATTGGTGCCATTTTTCCTTAGCAAATTCAAGGAAAGAATCCAATATTTAAAATGACCACTGAGAGAAAGAAACCTTTTCATTTCCTCATTTCTTTTCCAAACTCACTCCTACAAACAAACAACTCCTCTGAACAATCCTGGCAGTCAGAGACATCATTTGCAGACATTAAGCTCCAGACCCACCACCTGTCCCTGCTGTGACTCATAATATAAACATAGACCCTCTGTGTAGCCTGTTTCCTAGAACTTTAAAATATAACTCACAGCTGGTGTCTCCCCTTCTGAGAGGCCCTTGTGTATAAGAGGCCCTTTCATGGAGTAACCCAGAAAGCTCAAGGTCCAGCAAAGCCTTGCATAAATTTTCAATCTTAAGAGCCTTCACAAACTTAGGTTTTTCTCTAAGTGTACCAGTATAATCTGAAACACCACCTCTCCCAGACCCCTACAAAATCCTAAGGGTCATTCCCATCATTCACATCAAGCTTCTGCCACAAAGATCCTGCCCCTCTCACCCTCATCAAGAGGGAGTTTTGCTTCTTTCTGTCCTAGATATTTGTATTCTGTTAGAGTCCTCGGGTCTCGGTCATCCATATCTGTGACTTGGATGCTGCTTGCCACAATGACAGAATGTCCATATCCAATTGCTACTCATCCAGGTTTGATACGATGTATTTTTGTTTGCTTACTTTTATAAATATTCTGTAGAGCTCTTTACTTAGGCCTGTGGTGCCAGCAGGATGGACAAGTGTCCTGGTCTTTGTACTGCCAGGAAGCTCAGTAGCTACGGACAAGATCAGAAGTGGCATGATAAACAATACAAGAAAGCCCATTTGAGCACAGTTCTGAAGAACAACACTTTTGGAGGTGCTGCCCATGCAAAGGGAATTGTGCGGAAAAAAATAGGGGTTGAAGCCAAAAAGCCAAATTCTGCCATCGGGAAGTGTGTCAGGGTCTACATGATCAAGAATGGCAAAAAACAAATCACAGCCTTTATACCCAATGATGGTTGTTTGAATTTTATTGAGGAAAAGGATGCAGCTCTGGTTGCTGGATTTGGTCACAAAGATCATGCTGTTGGTGACATTCCTGGAGTTCACTCAGGGTAATTAAAGTAGCCAATGTCTCTCTCGTGCCTTTATGCAAAGGCAAAAAGGAAAGACCAAGATCATAAATTTTGATGATGAAAATATGACAATAATAAATTTTCATATGCCAAAAAAACAATTGATAAGTGCATAAACAAATAAATAAATAAAATGTTATTTAGAAAAAAATAAGGGTTATAGTAATCTCTTAAACCTATTGTCCCTAGGATGACTAATTCATTGAGAATGAAGATACTCATCCCCAGGCTTGTATAATGAATTCCAGAAAAATAGAGGATGGGCAAAAGGAACAGAAGACCTAGTATAGAATTTGGCAGGCTGACCAAGGAGTGGATCTGTTGAAAGAGTTATATTGGTTGGTCTGTATCTACTTTGACCATCTAGCTCGAGGAATGGCAAACGTTCTTTTTTAGTAAAAGTCCAGATAGTGAATATTTTGGTCTTCTGGGGCTATGTAGTTTCTGTCTCAACAACTTAACTATGCTGTTGTAGTGCTAAAGTATTGTCGGTGTGTTCCAATAAAACTATTTATAAAAACAGAGGGTGGACTGAATTTGGTCTATAGGCCATACTTACAAACCATGATCTAGCAAATGGTATAGTCCATAAGTACATATACCTCCATATCCAAGCAATCAATACTCAAATCCTAAATATTAGTTGAGGAATATGGCTCCTATTCCTCAGTTCAGTGCCTATCATCTCACTGATTCATGTTATAAATTGATCCTTACTATTGGTTAGTGATTTGATGCTGAGGTTCCATTGGTACTTGTAAATCACTACAATATCTCTTGGAAGCTGAAATTATTATCTTTTCACAAGTGAAGGAAAGGGATCAGGATACTAAATGCTAACAGAGAAAAAGAGAAATTTTCATTTTCTAATGCTTGGCACCACTGCTATAAATAAATCTTCAGTGTAGTAACAACATTCAGAAGTAATATTCCAGATCAGCCACCTGTTTCTGTTGCTACTGTAAAATGCAAACATAAGTAAACTTTAGATTCACTTTCTAGTTGACAGTATTCTTGCTTCCTTTTAAACTATAAATGTCGCTAATATTATGTTAATGTTAGAAAGAACCTCAAATTTTGAATGTCAAAAGGAGAATATGATAAAATTAAGAGATAATAAGTATATGATTTTTTGTTCCTTCATTATTCCAAGATTTAACTAATCACACCACTGTAATTTTTGTTTCCCGAGTTAAGGAATCCTACCTTTAACTTTCAAACTGACTAGACACTATTTACATCATATTGTATAGTTTTAGTTGTTTGCTTTTCCAAAATTGATTTTAATTCAAAGTTAGAGGGAGAGGGTTTGCTATCACACTCTCCCACAGAGATGTTACCCCTTCTTTATTTTATTCTTAAGCAAACCTTATTTTCATCTTGTGTATTCATTGATTGTCAGTCTTGTCATATTGCCCATGCTGGGCCAGATGGATACACAGTTCTCTTAGATCACTTTCCTCTAATTTCCCGGAGCTGTGCCTAAGTTCTGGAATGCGAAGTCTTATATAGTATGAGAACCTTGTTAGAGAGAACCTTCTGGTCTCTGAATCTCTTGCCAACCCCTCTGTTGCTTGATCATCTGTTAGTTTTCAATGGCCCCATGAGTATTGGAGTTTATCAACCTGAATATATAGTCCTTTGCCACTAAGTTCTGCCTACCGTCTCTGTACCAGGCTTCCTCTGATTACCTTGTAGGCTTTCTCAGTACAGGCCTGTATTTATCCACAAGGATGTGGTATAGTCTGTGCCTCATTATGATCATCTTCCCTTATATATACCCTCTCCTTAAAGGCCAGAGATCCAACATATCTGAGATATGCTTGGGTCATTTTAACTTTCCTTTCCCTCTTGAATATTTCTGAAGTTCTGCCACCTCGTGAGTCAAACTTATGCCATCCATTCCTTAGTTTTCCTTCCAAAAATATCTTTCTACATTTGCTGTATATCTGATGTCTTCCATTTATTATCCTCCTATTGTGTCTCCTGGACACAGTTTGGATTTGGATTTTTCTCAGTAAATGCCAGTGCATTTCAGCCCTGCCACCATAGGATTACTGCTGGTTCCCTTTGGTTGTAGAACTGAAACACAGATCCTTCAGTAATACATATATTGATTATCTCCATCTTTAGTCCCGGAGTTAGGTAACAATCAACACTGCCAGTAGATGGTTCTTCTTCTTCTTCTTCTTCTTCTTCTTCTTCTTCTTCTTCTTCTTCTTCTTCTTCTTCTCTTCTTCTTCTTCATTAGAGAGAGAGAGTGCACTCGAGTGGGGCAGGGAGGGACAGAGAGAGAGAGGGAGAGAGAGAGAATCCTCAGCAGTCTCCATGATCAGCATGGAGACCAATGCAGGGCTCGATCTCACAATCCTGAGGTCACAACCTGAGATGAAATCAAAAGTCAGATGTTCTAGGAGAAAGAAAGGAAAAGTGAATTGGTGTAAATCAGAAGGGGAGATGAACCATGAGAGACTGTGGACTCTGAGAAACAAGCTGAGGGTTATGGAGGGGAGGGGAGAGGGAGGATGGGTGAGCCTGGTGGTGAGTATGGAGGGCACGTATTGCATGGAGCACTGGGTGTGGTGCATAAACAATGAATCTTGGCTCACTGAAAAAATAAAATAAAAAATTAAAATTAAATTAAATTAAATTAAAAAGTCAGATGTTTAACGAACTGGGCCACCCAGGTACCCCAGTAGATTATCATTCTTAAACTCTCAGGTTGTATGTTTATTTCCAAATTATTTTGGGGTTTGGGAAAGCACTCCACTGTAGCTCCCATGTATTTTTACTATTTTTCTTATTTTTCATCTTTTTTAAAAAAATAAATAATTTACGACAAGCATATGACCAGTTCCATCAAACTGGTTGGCGAAATGGTTTTACTTTCCTAGTCACAAGAGGCAGAATTTGGGCAAATATTACTCTAATTACCTGGTAGGTTTTCTTATTATAGGTCTCTGTTCAATCCCAAGTCTCTCAAAGCATATGCCCATTGTCATCCTTAATGCTAGTTTCACTTGCAGAGGCCCTTTCTCTCAGAGGAAAGCAGGACATTTTGACAAAGCTGATTTAATGCAGCTGTTATGTCAAAGCTGCTTCAAAATGTCAATGTTGAATGTCAAAAGAATATTTTTGATTACCAAGCTATGTATGCAGCAGCCATCCCTTACCCTCACCCTGTCCTTGACCCTTTCTTCCAGAGAACAAACCGGCTTTTCTCTTAACATTTTCCACTTTCAATGTCTGTGGTCAGTAAGTCTCTGTAGGATTGGGGTTATTTTCCAAACCCTCTTTATTCAATCAGCTTCTCACTGGAAAGTCTTACATGATATTTCCCCATCGTTCATATCTTAGTGAGACTGCTGGCATTTCTCCTGCATCTGATTTACATAGTCCAGGGGATTTATACTTTCCCTTTTTTACATGTTATTATTACCTAAAATTCATACTTTATTCAGATTTTGCCTAATTGTACCTAATGCTTCTCTGTTCCAGGATTCCATTCAGGATTCCACACTATATTCAACTGATATGTTTCCTTCTAGGCTTCTCTAGACTGTGACAGTTTCTCTGACTTGCCCTGTTTTTGATGATTTTAAAGATTCTGAGTAGTACTGGAGAGACATTTTGCAGAACATCTCTGAATTGGGATTTCTTTTTTTTTATGATTAATCTGGAGTTATGGGTTTTGGGGAGAAGAGCCATAAAGGGAGATGCTATTCTCATCACATCATGGCAAAAGTTCATGCTACCAACATGATATCACTATGGATATAAACTGTGATCACCTGGCAGAGGCGGAGTTTGTCAGATTCATTCACTATAAAATTACTCTTTTTCTTCCATTCTATAAAGTGTTATTTGGAAGGAAGTCACTGTACGCAGGTCCCACTTAAGGAGTGGAGAATTATGCCCATTCCCCACACCTTGAGGAGGGAATATCTCTATAAATTATTTAGAATTCTTCTGCAGAGGAAACTTGCCTATTCTTATCTATTTGTTTGTTTGTTTAATCACTCATTTATATTAATATGGGCTTGTGGATATTTATCTTATACTTTGTTATAATCCAATACTATATTACTTATTTGGCCCCTTTGATTCTTCCAGCTCTGGCTATAGGAAGCTCTTTCAGTTGCTTCTGTGACTTTTGACATTCTCCCACAATTGTGTGTGTGGCATTTTGTTTCATTTTGTTTTCAGTTTCTCCTACTTTGTGACGCTACAATAGGATCCAGGATTATCTTGTATATACCTACCCCAGTCCTAGAATTAGGCTTTTCTTCAAAGGGACTTGGTTCCTTTTATTTGGAGAATAGTGTTAGAAACCAAGAGCTTCTATAAGTTCATCTGTGTCTTCCACAGAATGAAAGATTTTAATTTTAACAAGGTTTAATTCATCATCTTTTTTCTTCAATGGATTGTAGTTTTTGGTGTTTCATCTAAAAGGTCATCACAAACCCATGTTCACATGGATTTTCTTCTATGTTTTCTTGTAGAATTTTTATAGTTTTTAATTTTACATTTAGGTATGTAATGCACTTTAAATTAATTTTGCACAAGGTATAATATCTGTGATTAGGTTCATATTTTTATATGGACTTCTAATTGTTCCAGCACCACTGGTTGAAAACACTACTCTTTCTCTATTTTAAAAAAATGTGTTCACTTCATTTAAAATAAAAACAAAACAAAACAAAACAAAATGAAACATGAATAGTTTACCCATTTCACCAACCCCCATCCCCTGCCTCTGGCAACCACTGATCTGTTTTCTGTATGTACGAGCTTTTAAAAAAAAAATAGATGATGGATAGAAATATATATAATATAAATATAATATATATTCATACATACATATATGTACGATATAAATATATATACGTTACTCGTATAAACGAGATCATATGGTGTTTTTCTTTGTCTGACTTACTGCACTTAGCATAATTCTCTGAGTTCAATCCATGTTATGAATGGCTTCATTCTTGTTTATTGCTAAATAATATTCCATTGTGTGTGTGTGTGTGTGTGTGTGTGTGTGTATCACACAATTTCTTTACCTGTTCTTTCATCATTGAACACTTACGTTGTTTCCACATCTGGTCTATTGTAAATAATGGTACAGTGACCATGGAGGTTCATGTATCTTTTCAAGTTAGTATTTTTGTTTTCTTCAAATGAATACCCGGAAGTGGAATTGCTGGATCACATGATAGTTCCATTTTTAATTTTTTGAGGAATCTCTATACTGTTTTTCATAGTGGTTACCCAATTTACATTCTCACCAACAGTACACATTTTGGTTGTGTGCAATTAGTTCCCTTTATGCCACATTCTTGCCAGCATTTGTTATTTCTACTCTTTCTTATAATAGCCATTCTAACAGATGTAAGATGGTTTTGATTAACATTTTCCTGATGATGAATAATGTAGAACATGTTTTCATATGCTGTTGTTCATCTATATGTCTTCCTTAGAAAGTTGTTTCTTCAAATATTCTGTACATTTTTTTATCAGATTGTTTGGCTTTCTGTTATTGAGTTGTATGAGTTTTTTATGTATGTTGGATATTAGCTCTTTATCACATATATGATTTGCAAATAGTTTTTCCAATTTAGTAGGTTGCCTTTTTATTTTGTTGTTGTTGGTTTCCTTTTCTGTGCAGAAGATTTTTAGTTTTATGTAGTCCCACTTGTTTATTTTTGCTTTTTTTTATTTTATTTATTTGACAGAGAGAGAGAGAGAACAAGCAGAGGGATCAGCAGAGGGAGAGGGAGAAGTAGGCTCCCTGCTGAGGAGGGAGCCCGATATGGGGCTCAATCCCAGGACCTTGGGATCATGACCTGAGCCGAAGGCAGACGCTTAACCGACTGAGTCACCCAGGCACCCTATTTTTGCTTTTGTTACTTTTGCTGTCAAATTAAAGAAAAAAATCACTGCCAAGACCTACAACAAGGAGTTATCGCCTATGTTTTCTTCTAGGAGGTTTATGGTTCCAGATGTTATGTTTAAGTCTTTAATCCATTTTGAGTTAATTTTTGTGTATGGTGTAAAAAAGTGGTCCAGTTTCATTCTTTTGTGTATGGCTGTGCAGCTTTCCCAACACCACTTATTAAAAAAAAGGTTCTTTCCGTATAGTATATCCTTAGCTCTTTTTCATAAATTAATTGACCATATATATGTGGGTTTATTTCTGGGCTCTCTATTCTGTTCCACTGATAAATGTATCTGTTTCTATGCCCATATCATACTGTTTTAATTACTATAGATTTGTAATGTAGTTTGAAATCAGGGAGAATGATACATCCAGATGTGTTCTAAGATTGCATTGGTTATTCAAGGTCTTTTATGGATTTACACTTTCCTATTTATTTTTTCTTTTATTTTCTGAAGTAATGTCAATTCTTGAAAATGGCTTTGGATATACTTTCCACTACCACTAAAGTGTGGCCTCACCCCTTTAAAATGTCACATATAATTTCTCTGAAATTATACTCTCATCTATACTGCATAAAGCCAAAAAAGAATTTACAGCATATTGAATGTATTGGATATTATATAACTTGGACTTCCACTAATAGACCCTAATAATTTCTGATGAAAATACATTCTCATTCTTTAACTTTTTATTACACAAATAGTACATATTCATTATAGAAAATTTAGAAACACATAAAACCAAAAAGGGGAAAGTCACTCTCTTCTACTTCCCAGTTAAAATATTATTAATATTTTATGTATATTTTCATTAATTTGGTGGTACTTATATACACTTACATATATTTTTTACAAAAGTTACAACTTTGTTGCAAGATACTTTCTCCCTTAATGTATCTTGGACATATTATTGTCAATGCAAAGAAAGCTTCTTTACTTCTCTTTAGATCTGCGGAATATTTTTATTGTTTGAAAGCACCATACTCAAATATAACTATCTTTTCTTCCATTGGCAGACATTTGGTCATTTTCAGTTTTCCAATATGTTTCGGTGTTTCACTCTTGTAATTTTTCGGTGTTGTAACTATTGCCACAGTTAATTTTTAAGCATGCATGTTTGTATATTTAAAAGAGGATTTTGGGGGCTCCTGGGTGGCTCAGTGGGTTAAAGCCTCTGCTTTCGGCTCAGGTCATGATCTCAGCGTCCTGGGATTGAGGACTGCATCAGGCTCTCTGCTCAGCAGGGAGCCTGCTTCCTCCTCTCCCTGTCTCTCTGCCTGCCTCTCTGCCTACTTGTAATCTCTCTCTCTGTGTCAAATAAATAAATAAAATCTTTAAAAAAAATAAAAAAAACAAGAGAGGATTTTTGTAGGATAAATTCCTAAAAGTGGACTTTGTGAACCAAATGATATGAATACATTTTATTATAGCAGGTAGTGCCATATGATCTTCTCAAAAGATCCAACAATTTATATGCCTTCCATAGCATATGAAAATACCTGTTTTGCCATGCCCTGAATAGTTCTGGCTGTTATTTACATTTTTTATCTTTGTTATCTTGTTAGGTACAAAGAGTGCTTTTGTTTTTATTTGTAATTTTTAAATAATTCATACTATAGATCATCTCTTTAAATTGACTTTTTCTCTAAATTTCTTGTTACTTTCCTTTGATAATCTCTCTGGTGTAAAATGTATATGTACATATTTAATATATTAACCCTCTGCCTATAATATATGATGCGAACATTTTGTTACTGTTTCTCATATGCCATTCAGTGATGGTCTTGGCAATAGAGAAAACATTTTTTATTTATTTTCTGGTTATAAAACACACCTTATTATAAAATATTTAATAATAGATTGATATAAATTCAAAACAATCTTATCAGTCTATAGATTTTTTTAGTGTTTTAATAATCCTTACATAATTGAGACTGGATCCAAAACCGGTAGTAACCAGAATGAAGACTGCATTAAACTTCCGACAGTCTGTGGGTGAATATCAACCCACTGAGCTTCAAACTCTATTTGATATTAATTCCTTACTCAGTCACTTCCTAGCTGGGTGACCTAAGTCAAGGAACTTAACTTTTAAAGATTTAATGTTCTCAGCTACAAAATGGAGATAATACCTACCTCAAAATGCTGTTATGAGATTAAATTTAAATACCTTACACATACTAGCTTCTCTTATTCCATCTTTTCTCCTTCTGAAAACCATTTGGCCATGCCGACCATCTGATCCATGTGGCCCACAGATCCAGGTTTCTTAGTCTAAGAGACAGGATTGCTAATCCACTACTGATATCAAGAGATGCTTATTCATTCACTCAACAGATATTTATTGAGCACCTACTATGGGCCCAGCATCATCTGATGGGCTAAAGGTACAACAATTAACAAAATGGAAGAACATCTTACATCTTAAACTCTAACTGGAGAAAATATACGATAAACAAATACCTATTTAAAATATTTTAGAGAATGCAGCACTTGAATGTAGTAAAGAGAGCAAATTATGGTTTGGGGGTTCAAACTTATCAGAGGGATAAGCATAGCCCCCAAAAAACATGATTCAATAAGCAGAGAGTTGTGTGGTATCTGGAATGCTGTACCTATCAGAGAATATCTGTATACTTCTCTTACTTTTGCTCTTGCTCTATGAGTATTCATCAATTTAGGGATTTGAAATATTTATTGATTGCATACCATGCAGCAGTCACTGTGTCAGACCTGAAATACACAAAAGAGAACAAGATATACATAGTCCTCAACTCTCTAGCTTCTGGGATAGATATATAAAACAAAACAAAATTTTTAAAATAAGTAAAAGGCAACAGGTACTATGAAGAATATAAAACAGGGTAAGGGGCTAGAAAGTAACTTTGGACTCCTTTAGGTTAGATGGT
Organism: Ailurus styani; assembly: GCA_002007465.1. NCBI lineage: Eukaryota > Metazoa > Chordata > Mammalia > Carnivora > Ailuridae > Ailurus > Ailurus styani. Next base: position 70,765 of record LNAC01001800.1, read on the forward strand.
CAGGAAAGCACTCCCTGAAAAATGACATTTAAACTTAGCCTTGGGGCATCTGGGTGGCTCAGTTGGTTAAGCGGCTGCCTTCCTAGGGTCATGATCCCAGGGTCCTGGGATCAAGTCCCGCATCAGGCTCCCTGCTCAGCAGAGAGCTTGCTTCTCCCTCTCCCTCTGCCTGTCGTTCTGCCTACTTGTGCTCTCTCTCTGTCAAATAAATTTAAAAAGCCGTTAAAAAATAAACTTAGCCTTGAATGACAAGAAATCAGCCAAATGAACATCTGGAAGAAGAGGTTAAACAAAAGGAACAAATGTGCAAATACCAGAAGGCAGGAAAGGAAAGCCCTGTGGATATAGAAACTAATGGAAGGAAATATACCAAAATAGTAATTGTTAGTGGGTGGTGAGATGACTGGTTATGTACATTTTCTTGTCTAAACTTGATCGTGGTTTCTACAATTTCATAAATGAGAGTAAATTACTTTCATAATCATACAAATCCATTAAAATATTAATAGTAAGAAGACATGGAAAATGTAATCTAGAGGAAAACACATAGGCTTTGAAGTCAGACCCAGGTTGGAAACTCAGCTTTGTCAATTACTCATTGTTGACCCAGGTCAAGACACCTAACTCTCTCAAAGCCTCAGTTTTCCATTCCACAGAATGGAGATAATAGTTCCATGTATTGAAAAAGTAGGGACACTAGCATGGTGCCTTGACCAGAATGCAAACTCTTAAACTTACTAGTCATGTGATTGTCAGTAAGTTTCCTCATCCTCTCATAGACTTAGTTTCTTAAGCTATAAAATTGTGTATAATAATGTTGACCCCTCAGGACTGTCATAGAGGTTAAATGAGTCAATGTATTACAAAATGACAGCATTATACCACTTTAGACACATACTAAGTGATAAATAAAATTAGTTATCTATGGATGGGAGATTGGTGGTGATTTTTATTTTCTTTAAACTTGACGTATTACCCAAACTTGTTAAATAACAATATATTTCTACTAAAATAAAAACTGCCTCCTTATATCATTTACATGGTTTAATTCTAGCTCTACAGTTTTGTCCCACAGAAACATTTACACAAGTTACAAGGATATTTACTACAGCATTGTCTGTAATTGCAAATATTTATAAACAAATATCCATCAACATAGGAGAGTTCCATAAATTACAAAAAATCTTTGCCTTGAAAAAATGATGAATCAGTTATAAAAAGAATGAGGAGAACTATAATATGGTCCAAAATGGGAAATGGTCCAAGATATAAGTTACAAATGAGGTTGTAAGACAGTTATGAATAATATAAGCCCTTTTCACCAAAGGTTATTATTATATACAGTATATTAGTTTTGGCATAGGGGAAAAAAGGTTTGAATAATAAACACTGATCTGTTAACAATCCTGATTACAGGGCTTTTCCATTTCTGTACTATATATCTCTAAAATGTTTAGATTGTTAAAAAGGTATAGCTTTGCCTTTTGTACATAGAAAAAGAAAACATAAAGGAAGAGGTGACTAAATGCTACCAAGAGATCACTTAGACGTAAAAGACTGAGTTATCCATTTGATTCTGCAACAATGAAGCTATTTATGGCCTTAGTGAGAGCAACTTCATAAGAGCAGTAGTGATACAAACAGGCAGGAAAATGGGAAGGTGAGAAATTGGAAACAAAATGTATATGATTCTTTCTGGTAGTTTGGCTAGGAAGGGCAGGAGAGAGGACAATAGCTGGAGATGGGCGTAGGGGCAAGGAAGGGCTTTGATTTATTTTTTCTTCTTTTTCTGAGAACAGTCTCAGTATATTTAAAATCAATGGGGACAGGAGGTGAAAGAGAGATTGAAACTACAGGAGAAATTGAGAATAATTGATGGAGTAAGGTCACAGAAGAGGCAGTAGGGAAAAAGATCCAAAACAAAGATGAGGGGCTTAGCACTAAACAGAAAGCAGAATGAGATGGGGGGATGGAGTTCAGAGGTTCAAGAACACTGGAGAAAGTCTGATACGGTCACTGTAAAAATTCACTGACAGACAACAGCAGTGAAACACTGAAGAAACACTGGGAACACCTAGACTCTGAGACCAAATCTTGAGACTATGTGATTTTTTTTCTCAGCAGCACTCACAATAATATTAAGAACAAAAAATGGAAAGTGGATTGATTCTTCCATGGATTGATTTTTTTCCAGGTAGTTTTAAATCAAGATAAAGATGTGAGGGAATTGAAGAAATTCATTTGTCAAAAAAAAAGAGGGGTAGCATGTGTATAGGGCTTGTGGAAAGACAGGACATGGCGCATTTTAGATTCTACACATGATTCATGTAGCTATTGTGCAGAGAGTTTTTAAAAACTAATAAGAGATAAGATTGGAGAAAAATAGCATTGAGGGCCGAGAAAAATAATTTGGATTTTATTCGAAAGTATGACTGGAATCCATTGGAGTGTTTAAGAAGGGTAATGACATGGTATAATTTAACTTTTTGAAATATTTCTCTGGATGGACAATGAATCAAAAGCAAGATTAGATAAATACACTAAGACCAAGAACAAGACAAGGATCCTCAGTTTGCCATATGTATTCAACATTGTACTACGTGTTCTTGCCAAGGAACTTAGGAGGAAGGAAAAGAAATCAAAGTCATCCAAATTGGAAAAGAAGTAAAACGATCTCTATTTCCAGATGACATGACCTTGTGTATTGAAAATTCTAAGGAATCCACAAATAAACTCTTAGAATTAATAAGCAAGTTCAGCATGGTTTCAGGCTACAAGACCAATATGCAAAAATCATTTGTATTTTAATATACCGGCTAAGAATAATCCACAAATGAAATTTAAAACAATTTCACTTAAAATAACATCAAAAAGAATACAATACTTAAGAGTAAATATAACCAAGGAAGTGAAAAAATTGTACACTAAAAACAATTAAAAAATTGATTTTTTTAAAGATTTTACTTATTTATTTATCAGAGCGAGAGAAAGAAAGAGTACAAGCAGGGGGAGCAGTAGGCAGAGGGAGAAGTAGGCTCCCCACAGAGCAAGGACCCCAATGTGGGACTCTATCCCAGGATCCTGAGATCATGACCTGAACCGAAGGCAGATGCTTAACCTACTGAGCCACACAGGCAGCCCTATAAAACATTGATTTAAGAAATATTTAAGAATTTAAGAAAATATTTGCAAGTCACATATCTGCAAAGGATTTAGTATCCAGAATATACAAAGAATGCTTACAACTCAACCACAAGAAAAAACTCAACAACAACTCAATGTAAAGCGAGGGAAGATTGGGGGCAGGGTTGCATATTCCTTGATCATAATAATGCTCTGTTCAAATGGTTTATCTCTCCAATTAGAATGCATTTCTAAGGGAGAAATAATGAATGGCTGCTGTGAACTTCCTCTGAACCTGAACTTTCTCCAAAAAGAACTACTGCATTTGTGTTAGCGGCTTCTATTAGGCATCTGCTACTGCACTTTGAATAGATGCCATTCCCAATATTAATATGTATGGCAAAGCACTTTATATAGGTAAATTCAATTGAACATAAAAGGCATTATTTATTGCTGAAATTCAATGAGTTAAAAATCAAAAAATCTTTGGAACAATTAGATATGTCAATAGATTAAAGGCAAAAATATGGTCATCTCAATAAATGCAAAAAAGAAAACATTTCAACAATAATCTTGACTATTAATACTCAATAAACTAAAATCCCAAATACTAGTAATATAAAATTACCTTTTATTATGTTAATAAAAATCTACAGAATTTCAGGTTTTTTTTAAATGAGAAAAGCACTTGAATAGATATTTCTCCAAAAAAGATACACAAATGAAAAGATACACATGAAAAGATATTCAAAATCATTAGTCACTAGGAAAATGCATATTTAAACCACAATGAGATATCACTCAATACCCACTAGGTTGGCTATAATCTAAAAATGGACAATAATAAGTGGTGACAAAGATGTGGATAAATCGGAACCCTCTTATACTGTTGATGGGAAAGTAAAATGGCACAGCCACTTTAGAAAACAGTTTGGCTGTTCCTCAAAACTTAATCAGAGAGATACTATATAACTCACCAATTCTACTCTTAGGTATATATACCCCCAAAATTTAAAACACATGTCCACACAAAAATTTGTATATGAATGTTCATAGAACTCTTCATAACAATTCAAAAGAGGAAATAACCCATATGTCCATCAATTGATAAATGGATTTTTAAAATGGTATATCTATACAGTGAAATATTATTCAGCCTTAAAAAGGAATGACGTATTGATATATGCTACAATGTGGATGAACTTCAAAAACATTATGCTAAGTGAAAGAAACCATATTCAAAGGTCCTCATAATTTATGATTCCATTTATATAAAATGTTCAGTGTAGGCAAATGCAGAGAAACAGAAATAGATTGTTTTCCAGGAGATAAGGAGAGGGAACAATGGGGAATGATGGCTAATATATACAGAATTTGGGGGGGAGTGATGAAAATATTATGATATTAATGATAGTTGCAAAACTTTGTAACTACACTAAAAACCACTCGATTGTACAAACGTGTTTATTTTATGGTGTGTGAATTATATCTCAAAAAAAGAAAGAAAGGAAATAAAAGGAAAAGAAATAAGGGGGGAGGGAGGGAAGAAGGAAAGAAAGGAGTGTGATAGAGAAATTGGTTAGAACAAGGGTAAAGAAAAGTGAGCATTTGCTGTCTGTAATTTCTCAGTTAAAATTAAAATTCCATATATACATATATTTTCCATTCACCTTAAACATATTAGAAGAAGTTACTGCTTGTTTGCTTTCCACAACCAGAAAAAGAAACATTAATTTTGCATTCTGAACTCTAGACTCCTCCCTAAGTCTATGGTTTTATCAGAATAGGTAAGATTTGCGTATGACCACGTGTCTAATAGTATTTCAAAACTCAAAAAGAATTGCATATTGTTTTATCAGTTATGTTGGATACACCTAATTTTTTTCAAGAATGGTGATATTATGGAACAACTGGGTGGCTGTCAGTTAAGCATCTGGGTTCAGCTCAGTTCATGATGCCGAGTCCTGGGATCAAGTCCTACAATGGGCTCCCTGCTCAGCTGGGAATCTGCCTCTCCCTCTCCCTTTGCCCCTCCCTCCCACTGGTGCTTTCTCTCCCTGTCTCTCAAATAAATAAATGAAATTTTTTAAAGAAAGAGTGGGGGACACATGGGTGGCTCAGTCGGTTAATCATCTGCCTTTGGCTCACTCAGGTCATGATCCCAGGGTCCTGAGATGGAGTCCCATATCAAGCTCCTTGCTCAGCGTGAAGACTGCTTCTCCCTCTGCTCGCAGTTTTCCTGTTTGTGTGCTCTCTCTCTCTCTCTCTCTCTCTCTCTCTCTCTCTGACAAATAAATAAAATCTTTTTTAAAAAATGGTGATATTACAATGTTCAGGTTTCTTGTTTGTTCACTCTGACACTTTGCTTATTAGTAGCATCTAATTTCAAAGAGTGAAAGTTAGTGTCTTCTGCATATTTTAATAAAGCGAGTCTAAATATTAAAAACAATGTAAGATGGGGAAATACAGTGTTTCTATGTGGATGGTGATAAAATTTGCCTGACGTTTCATATTCCTGGAAGTTCATGTAATAAATGCCATTTACTCTGGGGCTTCTGGGTGGCTCAGTCGCTTAAGCTTCTGACTCCTGATTTTGGCTCAGGTCATGATCTCAGGGTCTTGAGATGGAGCCCCCAAGGTGGGCTCCCTGCTCAGCAGGGAGGCTGCTTAAGATTCTCTCTTCCTGTTCCTTTGCCCCTCCCCATGCTCATGTGCGGTCTCTTTCTCGCAAATAAATAAAACTTTTAAAATATATAAATAAATAAATGGCAATTACTCTGAAAAAAATGGATAAAGAAAATAGGTTAGGGGGCGCCTGGTGGCTCAGTAGGTCAAAGCCTCTGCTTTCGGTTCAGGTCATGATCTCAGTCCTGGTATCGAGCCCCGCATCAGGCTCTCTGCTCGGCAGGGAGCCTGCTTTCTCCTCTCTCTCTGCCTACTTGTAAACTCTCTCTGTCAAATAAATAAATAAAAATATTTAAAAAAAAAAGAAAATCAGGGGCGCCTGGGTGGCTCAGTGGGTTAAAGCCGCTGCCTTCGGCTCAGGTCATGATCCCAGGGTCCTGGGATAGAGGCCCACATCGGGCTCTCTGCTCAGCAGGGAGCCTGCTTCCTCCTCTCTCCTCTCTCTCTGCCTGCCTCTCTGCTTACTTGTAATCTCTCTCTCTGTGTCAAATGAATAAATTAAAAAAAAAAATCTTTAAAAAAAAAAAAAAAAGAAAAGAAAATCAGTTAGGACGACCTTAGAGTTGTCTGGCTAAGAAAAGATATTATTTTGGGCTAGTATGGTACCAATGGTATTGGAGGGAAGCAGATTTAAATATATTTAGGAGATAGAATAGGAGATAGGACTTGGAGTAGACTGGAAATGAAAGTGACAGAGAAATAAAAGTCAATGCTTCTGGTTTTCAAAAATGAATGAAGCTGCCTGCCATTCACTGAGATTAAGAAAGATAAAGAAGGACCATGCTGGAGGATGGGAAAGAACAGAAATGATGAATTTAGTTTTGGACATCTTGAGTTTGAAATCTTGAGTTAAAGTGAAAAAAAATGTTGCTTATTATCAGGTCTAGAACTCAGAGAAGTCTGGACAAGAAATAAACTTGGGAGTTACATGCATATAAATAAAGCTTTTGGCTTTATAATGTATTTATCCTTTCATCCAGCAATCCTACGTTGAGGAGTTCATCCTAAAAAAATAGTTCAGGGGTGCCTGGGTGGCTCAGTCAGTTAAGCCACCGACTTTTTTTGATTTTTTGTATTAAAAAGTTTTGTTATTAAATTCAATTAGTACGTCATTAGTTTTTGATGTAATGTTCAATGATTTATTAGTTGAATATAACACCCAGTGCTCATTATATCACGTGCCCTCTTTAATTCCCATCACCCAGTTACCCCATCCCTCCACCCACCTCCCCTTCAGCAACCCTCACTCAGTTTATTTCCTATAGTTAAGAGTCTCTTATGGTTTTTCACCCTCTCTGATGACTTCCCACAGTTTTCCCTCCCTTCCCCTATAATCCTCCATGCTATTTCTTATATTCCACATATGAGTGAAACCATGTGATAATTGTGTTTCTCTGATAGACTTATTTCATTTAGCATAATACCCTCCAGTTCCATCCATGTCAATGTAAATGGTACATATTCATCCTTTCTGATGGCTGAGTAATATTTCATTACATATATGAACTACATCTTCTTTATCCAATCATCTGTTGAAGGACATCTCGTAAGCCACCCACTCTTGACCTCAGCTCAATTCTTGGTCTCAGGGTAATGAGTTCAAGGCCTGCATTGGGCTCCACTCCTGTGGAGCCTACTTAAAAAAAAAAAAACAGCTCAGAATATGCCCAAGGATAAAGTTAAAGTAATGTTCACCTCTGTAAATCCCTGGTTTCAGTATTTGGGCACAAACATGAATTTAAAGAAGTAATTACCACATAGGAAGATTAGCAAAGAAAATGCAAAAGAGGGCACCTGGGTGGCTCAGTGGGTTAAAGCCTCTGCTTTCAGCTCAGGTCATGATCTCAGGGTCCTGGGATCGAGGCCCGCATCGGGCTCCCTGCTCAGCGGGGAGCCTGCTTCCCCCTCTCTCTCTCTGCCTGCCTCTCTGCCTCCTTGTGATCTCTCTCCCTCTGTGAAATAAATAAATAAAATCTTTANTAAAAAAATTAAAAAATTAAAAAAAAAGAAAATGCAAAAGAAAAAAAGAGTTCTAGGCAGTTGCAGAAATAAGCAGAAANAAAATAAAAAAATAAAAAAAAAGAAAATGCAAAAGAAAAAAAGAGTTCTAGGCAGTTGCAGAAATAAGCAGAAACACAAATACACCACTATTATCAGCAACACTACCAATAAGAAAAATGGTTAGGTTCTAGTCTTAAAAACCTAGGATTTACATGTGTGATTTTGATTATTTTGATTATTATTTTGATTATTACTGTATTTATATATTAATTCTTAATGTTGGTGAGATCTTTCAGAGGAAAAGATGAAGATATAATTATATATACCTAAGGTCCAATATAGTTTATAGGTTCATTTCAATTAAACTTTAGATAAATCAGATAAAATTCCAAAATTTTGTTTAAAAATCCACACATAGTAATAACCAATATTTATAAAATAATTATCTACAGTATATCTCTCTTCCCTATGTATATGCATAGACTGATGAATGGTATATAGTTAGTGTTAATGATGGTTATTTTTGAATGATAGGTTAAATTATCACTTCCAATTTTGTACTTACTTAATGGTTATAATATTTTAAAAAGCATATGTGTGTGTCTATACAAATAACCATTATTCAAAAAATCTGATAATTTATGTAATCATTAGAATTATTGATTTGAAACATTGATAATGAATAAAAAATTAAAATGTGCATATTCTTTGAGACACCAATTTCACTCATAAAAATTTATCACACAAAAGTAATGGGCACACTTAAGTAAAGATATATGTGAAAAATATCCACTTCAGCAAAATTTATAACAGTAAACAATTTTTTGAAGGACCTAAAACACATATATAACTGACTGGTTAAATTAAAAATTGTACATTCGAGGGTTTTGAAGTGGAAGGGGGTGGGAGG
>LNAC01001800.1:83823-94045 GCA_002007465.1 Ailurus styani
AATTGTGTTCTATAGTGTACTCATCACATCCATTATGGCTGGCTTTTACTTGTTTAGCTTTTACCTTGTTTCCAAGCCCTTTATGTGTGTGTTTGCCTCACTGAAGCTTCCATCTACCAAAATAATACCCCTCCTTTAAGATCTTTTTAAAAATTATCTATAGTTGCATGATTTATATCATTAAATAGGGTGAAAGAATGATTTCATAACTTACTGCCAAAGTCAGATTTTAGCTCATTTTCTCAGTTCAAGTATTTTTTTTTCTAATTACCAAGTTTGCTTTCTCATTACTGGTCATTACTGGTATCCAAGGAAATGTTATGGTCTGATAACCAAGGAATTGTTATGGTCTAAAAAGTCATACCTGTATTGTATCAATGTTGTCAACCAGAATGACACATTCTCAAACTGATGTGAATCTCCCTCAAGGTCCCATAGCTGTTCTTGCAGAAATATCTACCTTTAGAATCTTTAGCCATCACATCTTTGAGCACCTTTTTGTTTCATTTTTATGTCTGAATCTCCTTCTTTTTTGCTTTCCAATAGATACTCAAACAAGAGCGTCTCCTTTCTAAGTTTATGAATCTGATTTTCTTTGTGTTAGGAATGCCACTTGGCACAAATTAATCTATATATTTCAATTTTTTACTCTTAGTTTTTAACATTTATAAAACAAGTTTGACACTATCTCACCCTGGCTAACAGTTAAATTATTCCTCTAACAAATTCTTTTTCAATCAAGTTCAGTTAATTTACTTTTTCTGACATTATATCTTCATCTCTTTTTTTAAATTCTTTATTTAAATCCAATGTAGTTAACATATGCTGTATTATTAGTTGCAGGGTAGAATGTAGTGATTCATCAGTTGCATATAACACCCAGTGCTCATTCCATCAAGTGCCCTCCTTAATGTCCATCATCCAATTACCCCTTCCTCCCCACCCACCTCCCCTCCAGCAAACCTGTTTGTCTCCTAGAGTTCAGCATCTCTTATGGTTTGCTTCCCTCTCTATTTTCATCTTATTTTATTTTTCCTTTCCTTCCCCTATGTTCATCTATTTTGTTCTTAAATTCAACATATGAGTGAAATCATATGGTATTTGTCTTCATCTCTTTTAGATTGTGCTAAACAGATTATTTGGTTTCACAAGCTACTAAAACAATGTTCTCATTAATATAAGAAGTCTCTTATTTCTAATTAAAGCGTATCATTTCTTTAATGATTGCTTACTTTAAATCTATGATTTTAATTTTCCTTGTTTTTCAAATTTGACATTAATTTCTGTGTTGTCCTTTCCACATGGACTAATGCCTGTATTTTGCTCCCAACCAAGGATAACTTTATGTACTTCTCTTATTTAGAAATGCTGGTCTTCTAAGAGGAGCAGATAGGCCATAATAGATATGTAAGGTGCTTTTTATTTTTTATCATGCCCTTTCAAATGATTAAGTTTTCTGTTTTGTAATGTACATAACAGTGAAATATTTTACACTTATTATTTATGAATAAATATAAATACACTAATGTGCATTCTAATTTTTTTGCCAATAGAGACCCATAATAAAAAACTTTTGGAAACCACTGACTTACAGTACTAACCAAATAGACTTGCACATATGGAGTGTTCTCAGACACCAAGGTCTAGAAAATGCTGAAATTTCTCTGAGTGAAATGTACAATACATTCACCAAATGTTCCAATACAACTTTTGTAAATTCTGGAGTTTTCATAGCCCAAAACACACCATATCAAATCTTGCATGACGAAGTGAATACATAATTCAGCAGCACATGATTAGAATTACAACCCTACATTATTAATTAAATTCCTAATAAAATAGTTTCATTAATTCTGTAGGCCTAATATTAAAACTTGGAATTAAAAATTTCATGCTTATGGGCGCCTGGGTGGCTCAGTGGGTTAAAGCCTCTGCTTTCGGCTCAGGTCATGATCTCAGCGTCCTGGGATCGAGGCCCGCATCGGGCTCTCTGCTCAGCAGGGAGCCTGCTTCCTCCTCTCCTTGTCTCTCTCTCTCTGCCTGCCTCTCTGCCTACTTGTAATCTCTCTCTGTGTCAAATAAATAAATAAAATCTTTAAAAAAAAATTTCATGCTTATAACAAATAATTATTTGAATCTACAGGATAATAAGATCCTGAGCATATTAAAAAGTTATTAATAATGAGTTTATTTTGAAAATCAAGCTAACAAAGTCTTGGCATACTCAAGCTAATGATTATCAGACATACTCCAGTAAAAGGTCTTATCCTATTCACCTCCAGCTGTAATAAGAGATTTGTTCTCAGGGTCTTTATTTACTCACCCTCCAAACAAATCTAGCCACTACTAGCATCACCTGTAGTTATTTAAATTCCAAGACCATATTTATCTAAATTTGAAATCTAACTTCTCTAAATTCTAATTCAAAGTATATATTTCCAATTACAGTGACATTCCAAAACACTACATTGAACCATATGAAACTACCATTTACATAGGTTGAAATGATAATACCATATTTGTAAGAAGATAACTTTTATTTAGTCAAAATATGAATCAATAGCATTCTTAGATTTTCCTATTGGGAGAGTATAAGTAGTTCAAAGCCTCCATTTACTGATTCTTGAATGAGAAATGTTTTCTCAGAATTATGAAAAATGTGGTGAACCTTTAAGAAAAATTCCAGTGAGTACAGTGAATGTGAAAAATGTTTTGTAGCCCAATTCAGTTAATTCTCAAAGGTGGTTTATGATGGATGTAGTCAAGAGTTGTCATGCAAAAGTATGGATCCTTGTTATTAATCAATGTGGGTTAAGTTTGGATCATTTTTTAAAATAATAAGCTTTATTGAAGTGTAATTTTCATACAATGGACTCAATCATCCTTAAATGTACAGTTTGATAAACTTTGACAAATACATCCAGTCGTGTAAAAATTGTCACAATTAAAATACAAAATATTTCCATAATTCCCAAAGGAATCCATCAGCAGTTACTCCCCATTTTCCTCCCACTTCCACCCTCCAGCTCTAGGCAAACACCAATCTATTTTCTATCTCTATAGATTAGACTATTGTGTATATTTCATATAAATGAACCATACAATGTGTATCCTTTTGTATCTGTTTTTTTCACTTACCCTAATCTTGACAAAATTCTCCTATGTTTACCATGTACCTCATTCTGTTTTACTGCAAGTATTCCACTGTTTGTGTATACCACATTTATTTATCCATTAATCCATTGATGAACATTTGGGTTGTTTTTACTTTTTGGCTGTTGTGAATAATGCTGCTATGAATATTTGTATACAGGTTTTTGTATAGATATATTCTCATTTGTCTTGGGTATATAACTGGAAGTGGATTTATTGGATCATATGGTAACTCTATGTTGAACATTTTGAGGAAGTACAAAATTGTTTTTCTACAGTGACTGCACTATTCTACATTCTCACCAGAAATATGTAAGGGTTCAAGTTGCTCTATATCCTCTCCAACATTTCATATTGAAGTCCTTTAAGTATAGTCATCCTTGGGGGAGTTAAGTGTGACTTTACTTTGTATTTTCATCGTGACCAATGATGTTGAGCATTTTTTCATTTGTTTATTTGCCTTTTGTATATGTTATTTCATGAAGTGACTGGTTCATATATTTTACCCATATTAACCTTGGGCTGTTTATTTCCTTACCATAAAATTTTGAGAATTCTTTATGTATTCTGGATACAAGTCCTTTATTAGATATATGGTTTCCAATATTTTCTACCAACATTTATCTTATCTTTTCATCTTTTAACAGTGTGTCTCACAGAGCAATAATTTTTAATTTTAATAAGACACACTTTATCAACTCTTTAATGGATTGTGCTTTTGGTGTCATGTTTAATAATGTTTTGTCTAACCCAAAGTCACCAAGAATTTTTTTCTGTGTTTTCTTCCAAGAATTTTTGAGTTTATATTTTACATTTAGGTCTATGGTCCATTTTGAGTTGAGTTTTTCATATGGTGTGAAGAGAAGTTCAAGGGTTTTGTTTTGTTTTTGTATTTTGCATGTGGATATCCCATTGTTCTAGCACCGCTTGCTGAAAAAAACTATTTCCCTCATGGAATTACTTTGAAATTTTTGTGGAAATTCAATTCAGTTGACTGTGTAAATGTAAGTCTATTTCTGGATTCTCTATTATTTTCCATTTGTCTATATATCCATCCTTACACCAAGACCACACTATCTGAATTACTGTAACTATACAGTTAAATTTTAAAATCAAGTTCAACTGTACTTAAATAAGATAACTTTCTTTCTTTTAGGACCAGACAGATTCCAAATCTATTACTATTTTTATCCTTAGACAGCAACACTTTAGGCCTGAGGCCAACCCAATCAAGCATGGTAGTATGGGGCTAGACCAAATTATCTGTTCATGAAAGGAGGTTCCGTTCTAGCTTCTATTAAACAAAGTCACTAACAAATTTTCACTGTGCCTTTGTCTCACTAGTTTCATGATATATCAAACTACTTATCACATAGTAGCTGTTGAGTACATTATAAGATAAATAAATGAAATAATGAATGAATTTTAGCAATTTTTCTCTATTATTTTTCCCTTATTCCCATGGCAACACTGAGTCTGAAAGTGATGTATTTTTCTTTCTCTGCTCTTCCTTGCCATTTCCAGACTATGACTCTCCTCATCTTTTACACATTCCAGTTCTTTTGAAGCCTAAGCTATTAGACCAAACCACTCATTATCTTCTTTGTTGCAGTCATCTACAATCCTGCTTGTTGTTATCTCTCCTTCACTGAAGACTTTACTATCTAGTTCATTGTCTTCATTTCTCTTCCCTAGAAGCCTTGTTTTTCTCGGTGACTTCAACCCCATATGAACAATCCATCAACACTTCTCATCTCCATGTATCTTATCCTCCACCCATCAGCAAACTACTCCCATTCATCATTCACTGGACCTTATCACCCCCAATAATGGCACCATCTCTAAAATACTGATTTCAAGCATCCCACTCTCCAATGATCACTTCTATCTTTCCAGGTCACTTGCTATAGTATCCCTACTTCAACAAGTCTTCAATTCCCCTGGGATCTTCAAACCATTGGCCCCGCCATGTTTCACTGTTCATCATCCTCTTTCTGTTCTTACTTTCCTAGCTCATAACTATGTTTTAATTTCATAACCACTCATTTGCCTACACCCTTAATTCCCTTGCACCTAGTTAAACCAGTTCACCTCCTACTCTTCTTCTGCTCCTGACCAGCTAAAACAAATCATCTCTGCCAACTCTTGCCCCTTTAAATTTTGACAAGTGGGCACTGAACATTGCCTGGCAATCTTACTACATTTCCCTAATAAATCCATCTTTCTAATCTTTAAGGCACAATATACCATCTCCTTGCTCTTCAAAGTCTCCAACACCAAATGCAAAGTTTTTAACATACATTTGTATGTATTTCCACATCAGATTTTATTATTATTCTTGGGGAGATATTGTAACTGACAAGAGAAAACTCTGCTATTCAGACAAGTTCCTGCTCTTTCTTTCTGCAATTTCATTGTTGCACTTCTCTTGTGGTTTCTCCACTAGTCTATAAATTCAAGTTCATATCAAAAAATGATAAATGATGGAGTCTTCTTCCCAATTTTTCAGAACACTAGATCTCACCAAAAAATATTGGATAAAATATTTTAAAACTCTTCTTAAAAGCATCAAAGAGTTGACAAGATTTTAAGAAATCACCAGGCCAAAATCTATATGAAAGAAAAACTCAACTGTTGGAATGCCTGGGTGGTTCAGTCAGGCTCAGTTGGTTAAGCGTCTGCCTTCAGCTCAGATCATGATCCCAGGGTCCTGGGATGGAGTCCCGCAGGGCTCCTTGTTCAGCAGGGACCCTGTCTCACCCTCTGCCTTCTCTGCCTGCTCTGCCTGTGGCAGAACCACTGCTTGTGCTCTTTCTCTGACAAATAAATAAATAAAATCTTTTAATTAAAAAAAACTGAATTGTTAAGCAAAGCACCAAAACTGTTTTTACTCTGAGGGCATTTACCAAGCTACTAAACTTGAGCTAAAATTTCATGAGCTAGTGAGATTTGTGAAACAGAAAACAAAGTCCAGAATCTGTTTATGATGATTAGTCTAATAAGCTAAAAGGAGACATCCCCTGATAAAGCTGTTAATGCTGAAAGTATGAAGGTGATCTCCCCCACTACAGGGAAAGTTTCTTTGGCACTGAACAAATAAGAGGCTGTTAGGATGTTGCAGACTCTTGTGGTGCTTTGATGTAATTTGCAAACCAAATTTCTAACACCTAGAAATCAGAAAACTTCATATTACTATCAGCAAAGTAGACTTTGAAGCAAAAAGCAAAGCAAAACAACAACAACAAACAAACAAAAAAATCACCAGGGATAAAAAGAGACATTTATGTGAATAATAGTTCAATTCATCAGGACTCAATAACAATTTAAATTTGTTTGCACCTAATAACATAGCCATAAAAAGTATAAGCAAAATGTGACAGAAGTACTTGAAAAATAGAAAAGCTATAATAAAGGTGAAAGATTTTAATATACCTCTTAGTAATTGATAGTACAAGACCAAAAAAAGAAATCAATAAAGACATAGAGGACTTGAACATCACTTTACATTATGGGCTTATTTTTTTTCCTCATAACCTATTCTGCATGAAATAATTATTCTGAGATTGAGAATGGGGAGTTGATAATAGATATATTGATTTATATGTCGATGGAGGTCAACAAAACCACATTCATCCAGTAACATATTTGAGTATTTTTTGAGTACTTTGTTTCTTCTGAATTGTTAATATTTATTTTTAGGATAAATTCCTAGATCATTGATTAATTTATTCAACATTTATTAATGAGTACCTATTATGTTTCAGGCACTGTTGTAGATACTGAGGTAGTACAGAAAACAAAACAGACAAAAACCTGGCCCTTATAAGGCTTATATTATAGTGGGGGAAGGCAAACTTTAAATAGTAAATATAATAAATAAGCACACTATAGATTATGTTAGAAGGTAATAAGAGCTATGGAATGCAAATGGAATGTGTTAAAAGCAATTGGAAGGTCAGGAGAGGGATTGTAAATTTGAAGGAATGAAGCAAATAGACCTCATTAAGAAGGTGACATTTAGGCAAAGATTTGGAGGGGAGGGGTTGAGCCATGCAGATAAGAAAAGAATTCAGGTGAAAGCAACAAACGGTCAAAAACCCTGAAGTAGGGCGCCTGGGTGGCTCTGCTTTCGGCTCAGGTCATGATCTCAGGGTCCTGGGATCGAGGCCCGCATCGGGCTCCCTGCTCAGTGGGGAGCCTGCTTCCCCCTCTCTCTCTCTGCCTGCCTCTCTGCCTCCTTGTGATCTCTCTCCCTCTGTGAAATAAATAAATAAATAATCTTTAAAAAAAAACAAAAACAAAAACAAAAAACCCTGAAGTAGTATAGGAGAGATTGGCATTGTTACACCCAGATCTCTATTTTTTTATTTTTATGTTTTTATATTTTATGTTAGTCAACATTTGCAACAACATGGATGAGACTGGAGGAGATTATGATGGGTGAAAGGCAATCATATGGTTTCACTTATTTGTGGAACATAAGGAATAGCATGGAGGACATTAGGGGAAGGAAGGGAAAAAAATGAAGGGGGTGGAAATCGGAGGGGGAGACGAACCGTGAGAGACTATGGGCTCAGATCTCTTTCTATCCCTTTTGCTGTTTCTCTGCATCTGTCTTCCAGCTTCTGTGCCGTTTTCCTCTAATGCCTGACACCTGTGATTTTTCCGCCCTTGGGCTCCTGAAGTTGCTTTACTTATGCAGAAAGCAGGAAATTTGGGCATTTATGTTTCCCAAGGTGGCCCCATAGGCAGGAGTAACTGGTTTAGAGATGGCAAAGCCCAGCTCCCTTGCCTGAAGGCATGGCAAACTGAGGCACAATTTACACTGCAGAGCTCCCTTCAGGATCAAGCTGAGGCTTCCTTCCACCTCCTCTGAATTCTACCCTTGCTTGGATTCTTTCCCTTCCCTGTCCTGCCTCAACTGCTCCCTTACTAGTTTGCTTGCCTGGGAGATTTCCCCTAATAAATCACTTGCACATGAGTTCTTATCTCAGGTCTGCTTCTGGGAAACATGAGCTGAGACCGGTAGTAAGTTGTGAAGTTATATGTGAAACTCAGGGCTATGTCACTTTTAGGTTAATGATCTTGGATAATATGCATAGTTAGTTAACTGCCTTAAACCATACAGAGAAAAAGACTGATATAAGTATGCATGTAGAGAATAAATTAAAGGTATAAGAATGATATTGCTAAACATGATTTTCTGCATATTTTGAATATATGACTTGAAAAGTATTTAATTATTGATCCATTACAGAAAAACTAGAAAATAAAGTTAAGGAAACTGGAAAGCATACTAACATCCATCATCTCATTACCTGGAGATAGCCATTGTTAATATTTTGGTGTTTAACCTTCCAAAACTGTTTCGTTTATATATACGTGTGTAGCTGGTATGAATCTTACTTCATAAACTTTTGTGTGTAAGAAATGCCACATCGTTATTTTTAAAATATCAAATTAATCTGACTTCAAGCTTCCATCCCACTTGACCGGTGGAAACTGCAATCACAGTTGATTATTTTTTGTTGTTGTTGGGTGGAGTTCTCCTCCCCCCAAGGTTTCATCAGAAAACGGGGTGCTCTGGTTGCTGCTGATATGTTCATAGTTTAAGCCTGAATTATTTCTAGAGAGCAGGGAACCATACTGCTTCTGTGCCAAGATTGGTCCCAGAACTCTTTGCTGAAGCTAGAAGTTTTGGTGTTTGGGGTCCAACCCTCTTAACTGATGGAGATGTTCTTTTCTGAGCTCCTGCAATCCATCTCTTTGGGACAGTACTTGGGAGTGAAGTTGCCACCTAAAAAAAGATCTGTAGTCTTCCAGCCCTCTTCCCAGTCTTGGAAAACTGACTGCTTTTCTTCTCCTCAAAATCACCTCTCCCTAATCACCCCACCCCCCACAGTGCAATGCCCCTTAGGAACACAGACATTCAGAAAACAAAAGCCAGGAAGGGAGGTTGTTGACAGACATCTGTTTTCAGTCTTATACCATCAACTTCCCCAGGGGTAAAAGACTACAATGGACCTAATTCTCTTTTTGGAATTGGGGATGGGAGTTGAAAGAGAAGAAAACTACAGTGAGCCAAACACAAAATAATGAATTGGTATCTCAATACATTCTCCTGCCACACATACTCTTCTTTTTTTTTTAACTTAAAAAAAAAGGGCGCCTGGGTGGCTCAGTGGGTTAAAGCCTCTGCCTTTGGCTCAGGTCATGATCTCAGGGTCCGGGGATTGAGGCCCATATCGGGCTCCCTGCTCAGGGGGGAGCCTGCTTCCCCCTCTCTCTCTGCCTGCCTCTCTGCCTCCTTGTGATCTCTCTCCCGCTGTGAAATAAATAAATAAATAATCTTTATTTAAAAAAAAAAACAACAACGTTGTTAGGATGATTGGCTGGCTCAGTCAGTTAAGCGGCTGCCTTTGGTTCAGGTCCCGATTCCAGGGTCCTGGAATCCAGTCACACGTAGGGCTCCCTGCTCAGCAGGGAGGCTGCTTCTCTCTCTGACTGCTGCCCCCTCTGCTTGTTCTCTCTCTCTCTCTGACAAATAAAGTCTCAAAAAATTTTTTAATGTTATTACATTTTAACAGCTCTATGGAAATAAAATTAACATACCATACAATGCGTCCACTTAAAGTGTATAATTCAATGGTTTTTAGAATATTCACATTCCCCTTTATTCTTCTCAATTAATTTTTAAATCAATTTACCAAATTCCAAAAAAAATTTACCAACTTCTATATTCCATCCTTCAGGAACTTTGGTTATTACTGAATGAATTCTGCATATCAAATCTTTTCAACCAGCAGGAGCATGGTATAATATTTCATTGATTCCTATCTCCTTTTATTTCCATCATGGTTTTTAAATAATTTCCTTCAAGTCAATAAAGCTTTTTTTAAACTTTTACTTTCAATACTATGTTTTCTTTTCTTTTCTTTTTTAAATTTTTAGTTGTTGTATAGTTGGCATATAATACTTAGTTTTGGGTGTACAATATAGTGACTCAACTGTAAGGTTTCCCGGTAGCCCTCCCAGTAATGGCGGATTAAACAAAGCACCAGACGAATAG